>JAXIVD010002675.1:27500-34264 GCA_036785275.1 Cancer borealis
AACATCATTTTTCCCTAATAATGTTTTGATATCTGCCAACAGTCACTGATAATGTATTATCATTTGTTCTTAGCTTAGCAAGAGTGATTCTTGATCTTGTCTTTAGTTTAGTTAAATAGTCTTCTCTTCCATATATAGATTTATAATTTACATAAACACTACATACGGAATTTATCATGATGTTACTGTACCAAACAGTGATCCACTGGTCTTTAAGATTTTGTTTAATCGCTTTCTTTAACCACACTGAGTTAATTATTTCTTAGGACAGCCAGATTCCTGACATGCAACACTTATTTAAGATAGACCCAATCTCCTTAAGTGAAGGTGAAGTGTAATATCCAACAGAATGCAAATACACTAGGCACTGATACATAACAGAAGCTAGTTTTTTTCCTGGTTTACCCGTGATTAAACGTATCCAATAACCAATTATTCTGGTTTTAATATAAATTTCCACAGGGTATATCCCAAGGTCACCATAAACAATATCTTTACAGGTGTTCTTATGCAAACCTAGTATATGTTTCAAATATTTCGTATATAAGATTTCTATTTCCATAATTTCATAACAACCCCACACTTCACAGCCATACAACATCATTGGTAACACTGGATTGGAACAAATTTATTTGAAGATCTATTGACAAATCAAATTTTCTACTTTTCCCACTAAGGCAATGCATAGCCCTTGTTGCTGACTGTACACATTCGAGTTGACTTTTTCTAATTCTCCCATTGTAATTAAATAAAATACCAAGACATTTATAATCCATTACAATTTCCACATTTTCTCCTTTAAATTTGAAATTATAACCATCAGATTGACTCCTTCCCTTTCCAAATATGACCACCTTTGTTTTATTACAATCAACCTCCAACTTCCAATCATTACAATACTTTTCTTATAACAAAAGAGCATTCTTAATTCCTTCCTCAGAGTCTGCTTGTATAACAGCATCATTTGCATACATCAAAACAAATACTTTCAGATACATATCAACCCAGTCATCATTAAATTTCATATGTCTACAATTATTATGCAATAAATATTCTTCAAGCTCATTAATATACAAAGCAAACAGTAAAGGTGAAAAATTTTCTCCCTGCCTCACTCCTTTATGGCTAACAAAAAAGTCTGATGTTTCCTGTTGATATATGACAGGACTTGATGTTATAATACATATTATTAATTGGAGGCCTATGACTTAAACTCTTTCAAAATGGAGTGTCAAGAGACCTCTAATGTTAAATGAAATCCACCCCTTACACTATTCCTTTTACTGTCCTCTTTGCAAGGTCTGGCCATAAGCGGGATTTTTTTAAATGTTTTTGTTTTCCCTTGTCCGGTGTCCTTTTGATGTAAAAAAAAAAAAAAAAAAAAAAAAAAAAAAAATATATATATATATATATATATATATATATATATATATATATATATATATATATATATATATATATATATATATATATATACACACACATTTTACCATTGATATCAGAATTGACAAGCTTATACCACAGTCCTTCTCTCCACATCATATCAAATGCTTTCTTATAATCAACATATAAACAATATGTTTCTTTTCTTCCAAGAGAGCAAGTCAATAATACATTTAAACACATATATAGGTCTACAGCTGAATAACCTTTTTTAAATTCTGTCTGGTTCTCAGAGATTATTCTATTCTTATCACAGTATGCTGTCAGCCTCTCATTTAGTATAGATATTAATAATTTACTCATGAAACTCAAAAGGGTGATTCCTCTATAATTATTTACATCATCTATATCTCTTTTGTTCTTATGAATAGGGATTATGCAACCCACAAGCCATTTTTCAGGCATTACACCTGCATCTAGGATCTTGTTAAATAATTTCATCTATAATAGGAACAATAAATCCTAAGTATTCTTAATATATTAATTCATTATGCAACCAATCCCTACTGCCTTGTTGTTTTTAAGCTTGTTGATATTTTTCTCTACCTCTTCTTCAGTAATGACACAGTAATGTCATGACACTTTACGTTAAGTGTCTCATTTAATTTAGATGCAACAACATGACAGTAACATTTTGGATTTTTGCATTTACTTTCCTTTAACTTCTTAACAATATTGCTTCCTTCCTTTTGGTTTACTCTTTATAATTCACTTTTATAGGTTTTCCTCTTAACAATTATATCATTATAGCTATCTTTAGTTTTACAAACATTGTGTTTAAGCTTAGCTCTATGATAATCTCTCATGGTGTTCCAACACTTTGTGTCATAGCCTGCCTCGCTAGAGTTATTGCTTGTTTTTTTTTTTTTTTAATGTTCTGTGTACTCTGGGTGAAAATACCTCCAATACTGGATCCACTAATACATGTTTCATTTTTCTACTCAACTTCTCAATTGTCATGTTATCAGCTTCCAAGAATACATTATTATCAACATAGTGTGTATCAATTTTCATGGTATACTCAACTGCTTTGTCATTACTCCATTTTCCTGGCTTTTTCCTATTTATAATGTATCATTTTGCCGTTTGTATTTCCTTTTCCTTTTCACAAAACCTGACTGCAATTTCAAAACTAACATGCACTTTAATATGGACATCTGCAAATAATAGGTCATAATCCAATATACTAAATGTCTTAACTTTTGGGAAAAGATTTGGTGATCCAATGATATAATCTACTTTTGTATGTGAACAATTGTAGCATTCCCTATCCTGTAATCATTCCCAACCCTGCCGTTTAAGATACAAACAAAGCTTTTTTCACATATATCCAGCAACTTTTTACCATAGCAACTTCTGTCACAAGATAACTACTGAGAATACCTACAAAATCAATAGTCATAGTCACTCAAATCAATAAATATATCAGACAAGTCAACTCCTACATTTACATCAGTAGTCAACCTCCACACCGAGGATAACGACGCTGTCTTGCAGATAATTGGTGTTGCGGCCCATCCTCAGTCTCCTATGGAGCTGTCTGGTATCCTCCTGGGAACATGATATTATCATGGCCTGGGTTTTATCAGGGGCAAACTTGACTTGCCACCATTTCCCCAGGCCATGATGTCTGCCAGCTGTTTGTTTACAATTGCACCACGTCTTGCAGCTCCTACCTCGTATAGGTATAGGAGGGGGTGCAATCGTCAGCAAAGGCACTTGCTGAAGGGACATTTTGCAGGAAGTCATTGAAATATATGTTCTACAGTATGGGCCCGAGGACAAACCATTGTCAAACAGAGGCTTCCACAGGAAAGCTGGCTGAAGTGCATCCGCTGACAACGACGCTCAGACTCCTGTCTATCAAGTAGCTGGAGAACAAATGCAGTAGGTTCCAGGTAATGCCCATCTATTCCAACTTAGATGTCAGCTCTCGATGCTATACACAATCCAACGGTACGGCGATTTTCATGGTAATCACCACGAAGGGGCTGCCAGCATCCAGAGCGTCGTGCCAGGACTTGGAGAGAAGAAGAAGGTGGTCAAAAGTAGAGCGACTTCTCCTGAAACCGAACTGCCTTGGGAACTGCAAGCGGTGATCCTCGAAGAAGTTTATTAAATGCTCAGCAATTATCCTCTCGAATATCTTGCTGATCACCGAGAGGAGTGAGATGGGTCGATAGTTATTCGGCTCTTGTCTCAGCTTCTTCTTGTGAACAGGAATCACTCTCTCCTCCTTCCACTGTGACGGCCACACCCTGGACGGTAGGCGTTGGCGAAAGACCAACACGATGGGTCCTGAGAGCTTATCCGCACAATTCTTGAGGAGATGAGAGCCCAGGTCGTGTGAGCCCTGTGCCTTTTTGGTGTTGACTCTTCTTCGATGCATCCTTACAATCTCCTCAGTAATCAATATAGTGTCCAGGCTTGGTTCACCAAGTCGTGGAAGGACAGGTATCTGCCTGTCAGGTTCTGGTATCTTCATCTTGGAACTGAAATGCTGGGCGAGGAGGTCGGCTTTTTCTTGATTCGTGACAGCAAGAATACCATCAGACTTGTTCAGGGCTGGGATGCGCTTGTGAGGGGCGACGCCCTGTCTCTCTTTTACGAGGCTCCATCACTGCTTGGGATCGAGTTGTTTAGAGGACAACATCCTCCTCGTATTGTCCTCCCCTTTAGCCTTTAGCCACTTTGCCGTCCTCTTCATAGCTTTACACACTGCTCTGTGCAAAGCCTTATTTTGCAGGTTTGGGCGCCTTTTGTACCTCCTCCAGGCGTTGTACTTTCATTCAACAGCAACACGACACCGATAACCAAACCAGGACTGGTCTTTAGGGCTTGTTGTGTAAGCTCGGTGTAGTACTTGCTGCTGTTGTAAGGTGTGGAGGAGGGTTGTGAAGGTGGTGACGTCATGATGGGCGTCCCTACTCAGCATGGCGTCCAAGGCTGTGTCAGCCAGAACACGCCGCATAGCATTCCAGTCCGCATGCTCCCACAGCCATATGGTGCGATGGTGCTCCTCATCACGTGTTGGGGGCAGGTTGATGGTGGACAAGATAGCGAGGTGATCAGAGCTGCTCACAAAGTCCAGTGAACAACATTGCAAACGCTCATCCACCAGGTCAGTCAACACTGGGTCCAGGAAACCTCCATGCTGGTGTGTAGGGAAATTGACATGGTTCTGTAGTCTCTAAACTACTGTCAACTCAGTGAAGGCCTTTGCCACCTGATCAGCACTGGCTTAAATCATCTCCGACCACGACATTCCGGCAGTTTTGAGAGGCCATTATGTCGTCAAAGTTGTATGTGAGGTAGACGAGAGGGTTGTTTCCCTTCCAATGAGGTATGTAAGCGGTATATAACAGCAAGCCACTCCCGTCTGCGAGGATGAGGCTTGCAAACATAATTTCAAGTTCGTCTCGGGTGTTGATGGGAAACACGTAGGCCTGCAAGCCATCACGGTGACATAGCTATACCACCACCTCGTCCACTATGGCGGTCACGCCTGGCCCAGTGTGAATAGCCGTGGAATATGTAACAGGTAGTAACACAGTTGTCATCAAGGAAGGTTTTCATCTCTACCACTATGTCTGCGAGCTGCTTCAAGACAAAGGAGTGTGTATGCTCCCTAACGTTAGTCCTGAAGCCACGCACGTTAGCTGAAGGGATAGTGATGGTGGTGATATCCATCCCGCTTTATTTGACCAATGGTTGGGAGATGTTGGTTGGGTGAGGCCAGATTGGAAAAGAGGCGCTGCTGGCCTCAGGCCGGTAAGGGACGGCTTGTGGAGGAAATTGGTGGTGTTCGGACAAGAGTGCTCTAATGAGGCGCTCTTGTCTGACCTCGCTGGCGCGGGTGAAATAGTGAGTCTCCTCGTGGCCGCGGCGGAAGCAGTAAGTGCACTCAAGTCTCGTGGACTCCTCTACTTGTCGTTTACGACACTGGTCCGCGAAATGTCTTCTTCGACCACAGTAGTCACAGAAAACTTCAATCGTGTGGTCTCGCTGACGACATCAACCACAGAAGGGCAGTGACCCTTGAGCTCTGGTTCCCTGTTGCCTGTTCTTGCGTGTGCAGGAATTTGTGTTTCTTGGAACACCGGCTGTGTTGATGCTGATGTGATGGCGGGGAGCAGGACGTGAAGGACGTGCGGCAGCATTAGTCTGCTGAGAGGTGGTGAGAAAGAGGTGGTGGGAGAAGAGGACTGAGACTGCTGGTTCGGTAGCTGTGGGGAGTGGCAGATCTGAGTAGGGTCAGTGTTGCTACTTTGGAGGTGTCGTTGGTCACTTTCCACAGTGACACCTAGGTAGTGGATGTAGAGGCAGGGGCAAGCTGCGACACTTTGAAGATCCTGTCAATTACGTCCAGTGCTTCCAAATGCGCTGCTTTCTGCTGCTGCAGCCTCTGACTATGCTGCTTGTAAACCTGGATAATATCTGTCTCAAAATTATGTCGATGAGAGCCTCAGGGAAGTTCGAGAGAAGCTCTTCTCTAACGGCGGCATTGTCGTTGTCAGACATCGGTTGTTGGGAAGGAGCCTCAGGTGTAGAGGGATATGTGTCGTCAACTGAGGCCTTATGGGTGACGGAATGAGGGATTCCCTGTGCCCGTCTCAGCTCCTCTATTCGTGAGCAGCAGAAAAAAACCCTCGTTATGGCAGTCCGCACATGCCTGGTTAGGACAATCTTCTTGCCTACACGCTGTGGAGGTCCTCGACCTAATTGAGTAGCTACAGACGCAGCAGTATCTTACTCGAGGGTAGCCAGACTGGCCTGCCCATGCAATTTTTTGGTGGCTAGAAGCAGCTTCAGTGGGATTCAGGCCAGCCATTTGGCGTGATGGTGGCGAGAGAAAGTGACCTTAAGGGGAAGGGGAGGATTAAGTAGGGAAAGTCAGGTACACTTAGGTGGAGTGAGATCACTCACACACACGTTCTCCTACTTCCACTGTGCATGGCACATAATGCCATGAACAGTAGGGAAAGTCAGGTATGCTTAAGTAGGGAAAGTCAGGTACGCTTAAGTAGAGAAAGTCAGGTACGCTTAGGTGGAGTGAGATCACTCACACACGTTCTCCTACTTCCACTGGTCATGGCACATAATGGTTACTTTTTAGTTTTCCAGTTATATAACACTGCTTACAAACATCTGTTGAAAAACACTATACACATAACTGATGCCACGTAGTATAAAAAGGTGGTAGACCCAATATAGAGTGATTGGTGACAAAGTGGTAGTAGAGTGGTTAGCGTTCCAGCATGCAAACCTAGGATCCAGGGTTCGAGTCCCGATATCCATTGGCAATTTTTCTTTGGTATTAC
>JAXIVD010002675.1:39464-51964 GCA_036785275.1 Cancer borealis
TAATGATGTATCTTCACAAGATTTGATGAACCTTATGTCACAAATGACTGTTAGTGAAAGGAGGCCACCTCCATTGAATTGTGGCATATTTACAGGTAAAGAGAGACAAGTTTGCCTTTAATACATTTTTAAATCAGTTCAACAATGTCATTGGGTCAAGAAAACAATTAACTGATGCCACTAATCTAGCATATTTAATTGTCTATCTGAGGGACTATGTTCTCTCAGTGGTAAGACATTTGTCCATTACCGATGCTAATTATGAGACAGCCCTTCAAATGCTTAAAAGGGAGTTTCTGGACAAAGAGTTTATTGTGGATGAAACTTATAAGAATATTTTAAAGGCCTTTCCTAGTTCTACCCTTGACCCTGAGTTTTCTAACATCAAAATTTATTTAAATGAAGTAAGAGCATATTTGTCAGAATTAAGGACACATGGTTTTGATTTACTCGAACTAGGAACAGCTGGCCACTCTCTCATCAGCCATATCATTTTTAATAAACTCCCAGCTGTCGTAAAAAGAGAGTTTATTCATGTATTAGATAAAAATTATCCTACCATAACAGAAATTTTAGACAGTTATCATAGTCATTACAACATTAAGCAAAACGTGTTCAGTTAGGCCTAAAACCTTTGATAAAGCCAGCAATAAACCTTTCTTTAATGATCACAAGCCTGCAAAAACTTACCGAGAAATGGAAGGGTCTAAGGGCACCCTACAAAATTTCAAGAACATCACCAAGAAGTTCGCCTGTAAATTATGTGGAGGTCAAGGTCATTCGTTAGGACAGTGTAATAATTACACCAGCTATGAAGATAAGATAGCCAGATTAAGTGAACTGTCCTTGTGTACTAGATGTGCTGGATCTGGACACAATGAGACTAATTGTTTCGGAAAACAAGGCAAACTGAGATATGAATGTAAAACTTGCCATGTGAAAGAACACATAACTCCTTTATGTCCCACGCATAAAGGCCACAAATCCAATCCTCAAATAAAAAAAAATATTAGTTTGTTTAGCTCAACGAAGTTTAGATTCCTGTCATTATGCTTCCAACCATGACGTTAACTTTAAAGAATGGTAAAATGATAAGGAAAGTTAGATGCCTTATAGACTGGCAGTCAAAGATCTTATATATCAGAAGCAGCTGCCCAAGACCTTTGCCCTGATGTAAATGAATGGTTTTCTTTAGACTGTGATGTATGCACCTACATTTGGGGAAGAAACCAAAGTTTTTAAGCAAATGGGTACTGGCATAAGGCTGCCAGATCGCTTTGCATTTGTACCATTATTAGTTGATAAAACTTTAGATATTAAATTTTACGTCCCAGGGATGAATGCAGTCATTAGTAACTTTAAACAAAATAATATGAGGTTGCTAGATGAACATTTCTATGAGCCTACTAATCATGAACACATCCAAGTAAATATGTTGTTAGGTATAGACATTTTACAAAACATGACTTCAGTGTTCTGGCAGGAAATATTAGGTGGTACATGCTTAGTCATGCACAACAAAGTAGCACCCATAGAAAATGTATTCAATTTTCTAGAGCCGGTGCAAAGACAGTTAGTGATGCGTCTCCTGACCAAAAAGGATGAGACCCACTTGTGCAGTAAAACTAAGACCATGATTAACGCCGTTATGGATCCTATAAAATGATATTTCAATCCACTAGAACATCTATTAGAGGATACTGAAGTAGATAATGGTCTAGAACACCTATTTAGTTTTGAATCGATGGGAATTTAAAACCACGGAAGCAGATTTAGTGTCCCTAGAGAGTGAGCAAATAAAAAACTTTGAGGAGGGAATTTCATTCAGTAATGGGCATTATACTGTTGAGCTGCCATGGTACCCAGATAAAATAGAATCTGTGCCTTCTAATCATTTTGTTGCCCTAAAAGTTCTTGATAGAACTCTAGATCACTTAAAAAGAAAGGGTTTACTAGAAAAATATCAGTCAGTTTTTGACCAGCAGATAGCTGATGGAATAATAGAAGAAATTGAAGTAAAACCGGCTCATTACAATGAAAAAATTTGGATCCCTCATAGGCCTGTCATCAAAATGGAAGAACAGATTACTACTAAAATCAGACTTGTTTTTAATTGTTCATTAAAAACTAACAAGGAGTTACCATCTCTAAATGAGGCTGCATACCCTGGAGTTGATCTTATAAAAAACATTTTGCAATTGCTTTTTTATTTCCGTACCAACAAATTAGTTATGTTGAGTGACGTAAAACAGGCCTTTTTGATGATTAAATTAAAGAAGGAAGAAGACCAAAATAGGTTCTGCTTTTTTTGGAAAAAAAAAAAAAAGAAACAAATTAGTGACCTATAAATTTAAAACTATAGTTTTTGGCTTCACTTCGTCTCCTTTTATGCTACATTGTGATGAAACATCATGCTAACTCATTTCCTGATGATAAATTGAGTAAAATACTGGCTAATAATTTTTATGTAGACAATTTGCTAGTGACAGGAAATTATATTAATGAAATGCAAGACTTGTATCAGCTGGCATATGAGAGAATGAAAGTAGGAGGATTTACATTAAGATCTTGGAACTCCAATTCAACTGAATTGAGAAGTCAGATGGCTGAAGATGGCAGACTAGTTGAACATACTAACGAGGAAGAAAAGGTTCTAGGATATAGATATAATGTCCAGCAGGATTTCCTAAAAATTGCTCATTGTAAGATTGATCCTGAAGCTAACACCAAAAGGAAGATCCTTTCTCAAACATCAAAGTTATTTGGTCCTTTAAATGTTGCTCTTCCAGTGATCATAAGAGGAAAATTATTAATGAGAAAAATATGGGAGTTAGAAAGAGGCTGGGATGATGTCCTGCCTGAAGAGATTTGTACAGAAATGAAAAAATTAAGTAGAGACTTAGAAATGTTGTCTGAGATCACATTTCCTAGACAAGCTTTAAATGAACAAAATTCTTACGGTCTCCATATTTTTTGTGATAGTTCAGCTGAAGCATATGGGTTTGTTGCCTATGCTTTGAATGGAGAAGGTAGAAGTACCTATCTGCATTCTAAGTCAAAAGTAACTCCTCTAAATAAAAGAAATGAGCATAGTATTCCAACACTAGAACTTATGGGTGTAATATTAGCCCTAAAATGCTTACCTACGATATTGGAGACTTCCCAAAATATTCAAATTCAATTCATAAATGTTTGTGTGGATGCTCAGGTAGTGTTGAATTGGCTTTTGACAAAGGACACTAAAGTGAAATCAAAATTCTTGAAAAATAGAGTGTCAGAAGCTGAGGGTTTGAAGTCTGAATTAAGTAAAAGAATTAAAATGCCTGTAGCATACCACTACGTAAACACTGAACATAACCCTGCAGACTTAATAACCAAAGGATTGACTTATAGTAAATATTTAGATAAGATAAAATTCTGGTTAGAAGGACCTCAGTGGCTTACTAATGATTACCAGCTGTGGCCTCAATACTCTCTGTTGAGCATAGCACTTTCCCAAAAGGGCAAAATATGCACTGCTTGTACCTCGCAAACTCCTAAAATAAATACGGGTATAATAAATATAAATAAATACTCATCATTTGAGGGTTTGCTGAAATGCACCACTTACCTGTTTAAATTCTTAAATAAAATAAAGGGGTGTGATCCTAAAAAGAAGGCCTTAGAGTATTGGGTAAAGGTAGCTCAATCAGAATCTTACCTAGATGAATTAAATTTTTTGAATAACCCTAATAAAGAAAGTGAAAGGGACATTCCCCTTCTGGTATCTAACCTCAACTTATTTTTAGATGAAAGAGGCATTATAAGATCCAGAGGCAGAATAAGTAAGTGCCAATATTTTAAGTATGAAATACATCATCCTGTGTTACTCCCTAAAGAGCACAGGTTAACTACATTAATAATAAATGACTGTCATAAGAAAATGCAGCATTTAGGCATTGGTACAACACTAAATTATTTAAGGGAACAAGGGTACTGGACATCCAAGGGTAGAATTGCTGTGAAGCAGGCACTGAGCTCCTGCCATGTGTGTAAAAAGTATAATGCCTTAGCATTTAAGTATCCAAAATTTACAGATATGCCCAAGCATCAATTGAATCTAGTGAAACCTTTCCAGCATGTCGGGGTGGATTTTACTGGCCACTTTTGTGTCAAAGATGAGAATAGTGGACACTCGTTTAAGGTTTGTCTTGATTTTTACATGCCTTAATATCAGAGCTGTCCATTTTGAATTATTACCCGATATGTCTACCAAAAATTTTCTGTTAGCCTTCCATAGATTTTGTAACCAGTACTCAATACCCCATTACTTGTATAGTGATAATGCCAAAGCCTTCCTAAAAGAAGGTGGTAGTATCTTGGAAAATTCCCTTCAGTCCAAAGAAGTTCAGGAAGAACTGGAGAAAATTAACACCAAACATGTAAAAATTCCCTTGTACTCAGCTCGGCCTGGGAAAGATTAATAAGGATACTGAAGACCTGCCTGTATAAAGTGGTAGGAAGAGCCAAGTTAACCTATTTAGAAATGTTAATTTCACTATCTAGCATGCAACTGGCCATTAATTCTAGACCCTTAACATACCGGTCCAGTTCTGACAGCTTGGAGTTCATAACACCTAACTCTTTTTTGAAGCTGCATGGGAACCCATCTCTGGTACTGAGGGGCGATGAGGGAATATGGGTGGACGACCAAAGCCAACCCTCCTTAGCTAAAAGCTTAGAGGAACAAGAGCAAGTCCTAGAAAGTTTTAAAAAACAGTGGTACGAGAGTTACCTCCTAAGCTTGAGAGAATACAGTAGAAATCTGTATCAGTGCAATTGGGAAAATAAAATAAAAGTTGGGGATATCATACTAATAAGATCAATAAACAAACCTAGACCCTTTTGGTTGATGGGTAGGGTTTTGCAAATCATAAAAGGACTTGACGGCAGAATAAGAACAGTTCAAGTTAAACAAAGTAATGGTGCAGTAGAGTATCACTCAATATGTAATCTTTATCCGCTTGAACTCACCATAACTCACGCGGGTAAAAATTTTAACCATGATAAGGATGTCTCCCCTAGTGATTCTGCCCCTACCCAATGCAGCAATGACGATATCCGGGGGACTAGGCCCAAAAGGAAGGCTACTGATAGGTTTCGCCGGATGCTTAGGGACGATTTAGAGTACCTGTAAAGAGTCTTTTCTCTTTCTTTCTTTTTTTTTTTTTTTTTTTTTTTTTTTTTTTTTTTTTTTTTTTTTTTTTTTTTTTTCTTCTTCAAAATGCTACACCTACTATGGTGAGGATTTTTTATTTTAAGTTGGGAATATTATATTTTTGTTTATTAGGATTAGCAAAAAAATGCTACACCTCCACTGAAGGTGAGGATAAGATGTATTCATGTTTCAGTTTGGGTTAGGTAAAATGCAACACCTTTATATAAGGTGAGGAAATGGTAAGGGCATGTCTATTTGGATGAGATGCGCAGCAATCTCAACCACCCCGAGTTGCATTTCTTTCCTTTTTCTATTACTACACTAGTCCCCATTTCTTATCTTTAAATAAAGTAAAAATAAATAAATAATCAGTCCTCTAGAGTTACCTAGGGATTGCGATTTGGGGAATCGCAATCTCCTGTGGAGAATATGTTACAAATATATAAAGAAAAGGAATAAGGATTAGAGAATTAACTAGTCCTTAATAGGCCTTTAAAATATAAATTAAACAGGCCAAGATTCAAGTATGGATGAATCTTGAAGTAACGATTGTTGAATACAAAATAAGTTTCATTCAATCGTCAAATAAATAAATAAAACTACTAATAATTCAACTAAATGCAAATAATAACTATTTAATTAAGAATAAAACAAGTAAAGTAAACTTAAACTTAAAAGCAGTTAACGAGCAAAGCCTATGAAACCTTTGCCAAGTTCAATTCGGACGTCTAGTCTCTATTCTACTGTCTCCACGTTAGTAATTCACTCCGACCGGAGCTTCTACAAGTTTTCACTGCCGAGTTACTAAGACTTCGGTCACTCTCAACACGACTTTCGTTTTGAAAGAAAAACGCCAGCAATTACAGCTAAGTGTAACACATAAAACATTCTAGCTAGGCATTATTGATTGCAATCTTTAGTATTTTCAGCCGCAACTGTTTGTTTTATGGTGTTATATAGCTGTGAGAGGCAGCCGTCTTCCTGCTATACCTAAATCGCAGGTAAGAAAAGAGTGGTGTTGTTGTATTGACCTGAATGATCTCGATTTGTGACTGCGGTATAAAGAAGAAGTTTAGGGCCACTACACCCTAAATTTCCAATATTTTTCAAAACGAAAACTTTTATTTTATTCAGACGTGAAACTTAATTTTGTGTTCTAACAACCGCTTGAGTGTTATGAAGGTCCTAGTTTATGGACATAGCTATTTAAGGGATTCGTCAACCGAGTTATCCAGCTGGGCTCAGTAAATTATCTGAATCACCCTCAATACTTTAGAGATGGCGTGCACCTGAGGGGAATAGGATTGGCCCGGTATAAACAAACAATCCTGGGAGGCTTGAAATACGCCCTCGACCACCTCCATTAACTACCGTCGTCCCTTAACTAGACAAGTAGCCAATCCTCAGCTCCCGTGGCGTTATTCAGTTGAATAGCCAGTGGTGACAGGAGGGCTGACTAATTTTACATTTCTAAATCTTTGAGTCATTTTATATTAAATAATCATGCCCCCCAAGGAGGATACACAATTAGGACAGGCCCCTCTGGAGATCATAAAGACTCTGAGGAGGAGCAGAGGGATATTTAGGAGAAAGATTACTCTCATCCTCAACCAGTTAAAGGATCTCGAACAGAAAGGGTCCTTGACCACCTCTTTAAGTGAAAATTTGAAAAAGAAAATACAAAAAGAATTGGCCGGTGTCAAGGATTTTGATGAAAGAATAAACAATATGGTTCAGAATGATTTTGAAAGTAGGAATGAAGATTACTATTCATTGGAATTAGAGGATCAAATGAATTATGGTTTAAATATTGAAATTGAGTTAGACCAATATGTGGAATATAACCAGGATGTAGCTTCAGGATCAGGAAGTGCACGTAATGATGTATCTTCACAAGATTTGATGAACCTTATGTCACAAATGACTGTTAGTGAAAGGAGGCCACCTCCATTGAATTGTGGCATATTTACAGGTAAAGAGAGACAAGTTTGCCTTTAATACATTTTTAAATCAGTTCAACAATGTCATTGGGTCAAGAAAACAATTAACTGATGCCACTAATCTAGCATATTTAATTGTCTATCTGAGGGACTATGTTCTCTCAGTGGTAAGACATTTGTCCATTACCGATGCTAATTATGAGACAGCCCTTCAAATGCTTAAAAGGGAGTTTCTGGACAAAGAGTTTATTGTGGATGAAACTTATAAGAATATTTTAAAGGCCTTTCCTAGTTCTACCCTTGACCCTGAGTTTTCTAACATCAAAATTTATTTAAATGAAGTAAGAGCATATTTGTCAGAATTAAGGACACATGGTTTTGATTTACTCGAACTAGGAACAGCTGGCCACTCTCTCATCAGCCATATCATTTTTAATAAACTCCCAGCTGTCGTAAAAAGAGAGTTTATTCATGTATTAGATAAAAATTATCCTACCATAACAGAAATTTTAGACAGTTATCATAGTCATTACAACATTAAGCAAAACGTGTTCAGTTAGGCCTAAAACCTTTGATAAAGCCAGCAATAAACCTTTCTTTAATGATCACAAGCCTGCAAAAACTTACCGAGAAATGGAAGGGTCTAAGGGCACCCTACAAAATTTCAAGAACATCACCAAGAAGTTCGCCTGTAAATTATGTGGAGGTCAAGGTCATTCGTTAGGACAGTGTAATAATTACACCAGCTATGAAGATAAGATAGCCAGATTAAGTGAACTGTCCTTGTGTACTAGATGTGCTGGATCTGGACACAATGAGACTAATTGTTTCGGAAAACAAGGCAAACTGAGATATGAATGTAAAACTTGCCATGTGAAAGAACACATAACTCCTTTATGTCCCACGCATAAAGGCCACAAATCCAATCCTCAAATAAAAAAAAATATTAGTTTGTTTAGCTCAACGAAGTTTAGATTCCTGTCATTATGCTTCCAACCATGACGTTAACTTTAAAGAATGGTAAAATGATAAGGAAAGTTAGATGCCTTATAGACTGGCAGTCAAAGATCTTATATATCAGAAGCAGCTGCCCAAGACCTTTGCCCTGATGTAAATGAATGGTTTTCTTTAGACTGTGATGTATGCACCTACATTTGGGGAAGAAACCAAAGTTTTTAAGCAAATGGGTACTGGCATAAGGCTGCCAGATCGCTTTGCATTTGTACCATTATTAGTTGATAAAACTTTAGATATTAAATTTTACGTCCCAGGGATGAATGCAGTCATTAGTAACTTTAAACAAAATAATATGAGGTTGCTAGATGAACATTTCTATGAGCCTACTAATCATGAACACATCCAAGTAAATATGTTGTTAGGTATAGACATTTTACAAAACATGACTTCAGTGTTCTGGCAGGAAATATTAGGTGGTACATGCTTAGTCATGCACAACAAAGTAGCACCCATAGAAAATGTATTCAATTTTCTAGAGCCGGTGCAAAGACAGTTAGTGATGCGTCTCCTGACCAAAAAGGATGAGACCCACTTGTGCAGTAAAACTAAGACCATGATTAACGCCGTTATGGATCCTATAAAATGATATTTCAATCCACTAGAACATCTATTAGAGGATACTGAAGTAGATAATGGTCTAGAACACCTATTTAGTTTTGAATCGATGGGAATTTAAAACCACGGAAGCAGATTTAGTGTCCCTAGAGAGTGAGCAAATAAAAAACTTTGAGGAGGGAATTTCATTCAGTAATGGGCATTATACTGTTGAGCTGCCATGGTACCCAGATAAAATAGAATCTGTGCCTTCTAATCATTTTGTTGCCCTAAAAGTTCTTGATAGAACTCTAGATCACTTAAAAAGAAAGGGTTTACTAGAAAAATATCAGTCAGTTTTTGACCAGCAGATAGCTGATGGAATAATAGAAGAAATTGAAGTAAAACCGGCTCATTACAATGAAAAAATTTGGATCCCTCATAGGCCTGTCATCAAAATGGAAGAACAGATTACTACTAAAATCAGACTTGTTTTTAATTGTTCATTAATAACTAACAAGGAGTTACCATCTCTAAATGAGGCTGCATACCCTGGAGTTGATCTTATAAAAAACATTTTGCAATTGCTTTTTTATTTCCGTACCAACAAATTAGTTATGTTGAGTGACGTAAAACAGGCCTTTTTGATGATTAAATTAAAGAAGGAAGAAGACCAAAATAGGTTCTGCTTTTTTTGGAAAAAAAAAAAAAAGAAACAAATTAGTGACCTATAAATTTAAAACTATAGTTTTTGGCTTCACTTCGTCTCCTTTTATGCTACATTGTGATGAAACATCATGCTAACTCATTTCCTGATGATAAATTGAGTAAAATACTGGCTAATAATTTTTATGTAGACAATTTGCTAGTGACAGGAAATGATATTAATGAAATGCAAGACTTGTATCAGCTGGCATATGAGAGAATGAAAGTAGGAGGATTTACATTAAGATCTTGGAACTCCAATTCAACTGAATTGAGAAGTCAGATGGCTGAAGATGGCAGACTAGTTGAACATACTAACGAGGAAGAAAAGGTTCTAGGATATAGATATAATGTCCAGCAGGATTTCCTAAAAATTGCTCATTGTAAGATTGATCCTGAAGCTAACACCAAAAGGAAGATCCTTTCTCAAACATCAAAGTTATTTGGTCCTTTAAATGTTGCTCTTCCAGTGATCATAAGAGGAAAATTATTAATGAGAAAAATATGGGAGTTAGAAAGAGGCTGGGATGATGTCCTGCCTGAAGAGATTTGTACAGAAATGAAAAAATTAAGTAGAGACTTAGAAATGTTGTCTGAGATCACATTTCCTAGACAAGCTTTAAATGAACAAAATTCTTACGGTCTCCATATTTTTTGTGATAGTTCAGCTGAAGCATATGGGTTTGTTGCCTATGCTTTGAATGGAGAAGGTAGAAGTACCTATCTGCATTCTAAGTCAAAAGTAACTCCTCTAAATAAAAGAAATGAGCATAGTATTCCAACACTAGAACTTATGGGTGTAATATTAGCCCTAAAATGCTTACCTACGATATTGGAGACTTCCCAAAATATTCAAATTCAATTCATAAATGTTTGTGTGGATGCTCAGGTAGTGTTGAATTGGCTTTTGACAAAGGACACTAAAGTGAAATCAAAATTCTTGAAAAATAGAGTGTCAGAAGCTGAGGGTTTGAAGTCTGAATTAAGTAAAAGAATTAAAATGCCTGTAGCATACCACTACGTAAACACTGAACATAACCCTGCAGACTTAATAACCAAAGGATTGACTTATAGTAAATATTTAGATAAGATAAAATTCTGGTTAGAAGGACCTCAGTGGCTTACTAATGATTACCAGCTGTGGCCTCAATACTCTCTGTTGAGCATAGCACTTTCCCAAAAGGGCAAAATATGCACTGCTTGTACCTCGCAAACTCCTAAAATAAATACGGGTATAATAAATATAAATAAATACTCATCATTTGAGGGTTTGCTGAAATGCACCACTTACCTGTTTAAATTCTTAAATAAAATAAAGGGGTGTGATCCTAAAAAGAAGGCCTTAGAGTATTGGGTAAAGGTAGCTCAATCAGAATCTTACCTAGATGAATTAAATTTTTTGAATAACCCTAATAAAGAAAGTGAAAGGGACATTCCCCTTCTGGTATCTAACCTCAACTTATTTTTAGATGAAAGAGGCATTATAAGATCCAGAGGCAGAATAAGTAAGTGCCAATATTTTAAGTATGAAATACATCATCCTGTGTTACTCCCTAAAGAGCACAGGTTAACTACATTAATAATAAATGACTGTCATAAGAAAATGCAGCATTTAGGCATTGGTACAACACTAAATTATTTAAGGGAACAAGGGTACTGGATACCCAAGGGTAGAATTGCTGTGAAGCAGGCACTGAGCTCCTGCCATGTGTGTAAAAAGTATAATGCCTTAGCATTTAAGTATCCAAAATTTACAGATATGCCCAAGCATCAATTGAATCTAGTGAAACCTTTCCAGCATGTCGGGGTGGATTTTACTGGCCACTTTTGTGTCAAAGATGAGAATAGTGGACACTCGTTTAAGGTTTGTCTTGATTTTTACATGCCTTAATATCAGAGCTGTCCATTTTGAATTATTACCCGATATGTCTACCAAAAATTTTCTGTTAGCCTTCCATAGATTTTGTAACCAGTACTCAATACCCCATTACTTGTATAGTGATAATGCCAAAGCCTTCCTAAAAGAAGGTGGTAGTATCTTGGAAAATTCCCTTCAGTCCAAAGAAGTTCAGGAAGAACTGGAGAAAATTAACACCAAACATGTAAAAATTCCCTTGTACTCAGCTCGGCCTGGGAAAGATTAATAAGGATACTGAAGACCTGCCTGTATAAAGTGGTAGGAAGAGCCAAGTTAACCTATTTAGAAATGTTAATTTCACTATCTAGCATGCAACTGGCCATTAATTCTAGACCCTTAACATACCGGTCCAGTTCTGACAGCTTGGAGTTCATAACACCTAACTCTTTTTTGAAGCTGCATGGGAACCCATCTCTGGTACTGAGGGGCGATGAGGGAATATGGGTGGACGACCAAAGCCAACCCTCCTTAGCTAAAAGCTTAGAGGAACAAGAGCAAGTCCTAGAAAGTTTTAAAAAACAGTGGTACGAGAGTTACCTCCTAAGCTTGAGAGAATACAGTAGAAATCTGTATCAGTGCAATTGGGAAAATAAAATAAAAGTTGGGGATATCATACTAATAAGATCAATAAACAAACCTAGACCCTTTTGGTTGATGGGTAGGGTTTTGCAAATCATAAAAGGACTTGACGGCAGAATAAGAACAGTTCAAGTTAAACAAAGTAATGGTGCAGTAGAGTATCACTCAATATGTAATCTTTATCCGCTTGAACTCACCATAACTCACGCGGGTAAAAATTTTAACCATGATAAGGATGTCTCCCCTAGTGATTCTGCCCCTACCCAATGCAGCAATGACGATATCCGGGGGACTAGGCCCAAAAGGAAGGCTACTGATAGGTTTCGCCGGATGCTTAGGGACGATTTAGAGTACCTGTAAAGAGTCTTTTTTTTTTTTTTTTTTTTTTTTTTTTTTTTTTTTTTTTTTTTTTTTTTTTTTTTTTTTCTTCAAAATGCTACAACTACTATGGTGAGGATTTTTTATTTTAAGTTGGGAATATTATATTTTTGTTTATTAGGATTAGCAAAAAAATGCTACACCTCCACTGAAGGTGAGGATAAGATGTATTCATGTTTCAGTTTAGGTTTGGTAAAATGCAACACCTTTATATAAGGTTAGGAAATGGTAA
>JAXIVD010002676.1:0-7500 GCA_036785275.1 Cancer borealis
CAATAAGAAACAAGGCATCACTTAAAAAATCTAACCCACGCTACTAACGGGCGGGGGCCAACTATCTAAGGTCTCCTTGAAGCCTACCGGCACCATGGGTAAAAGATAAAAAAAAAAAAAATTAAATTCGGATGATAACCATGAGTATTTGTTTATAAGATCAAGAGACCAAGACATGTGTTCAGACGACCACGACCCAGCTTGTGTTACTGTATTTCCTGACTCATCAATTGTAATTATTGAATTGATGATTTAGAATTTTTCTCACTAGTACTCATAAAATTGAATTAGTGTAAAGATATACAAATTATGTTTCTCCCACTTATAATGCTTGTACAACATGACTTCACAGTAAATAGAATGTACCTAAAATTGCTGTAACTGCACCAGGTGACACCGACAACAGACTGATGAGCATGGGCAAGACAAGAGTTGTAGCCAGTACAGCTGTGTAGCATTGTGCTGTTCACTTAGTGGTGCATGGTATTGAGGATTTTTTTCAACACTTTATCATTATTATTTTTTATTGTTATTATTTATATAGAATTAAAAAGATAAGTGAATCATTAAAACTGCTAATAGAAATATAAAATTTTAAGGAGATTCTGTATCTTGAAATGGTGTACTATTGTATTATATATGCGCTGTATATGGTTATCATTGTAATTTGTGATGGCCACTTAAAAAAAGTACATGATCCTGAGTTTCTGGTAACAATTTTTCAGATGATTCAAATCCTTATATGGCTGGAATAGAAAGATCCCAAGTATTTGAGATGACATTGATTCTAAATAATGGAAAACGATCTGGTAAATTGAATGTCATTCTAAAATGAAAACCTGCAACTTTAAATTAATTGGTTTGCTACTTTGTTTGGAAATTGTATGTAGATCAACCACCTTGAAAATAATAAATCTATAATTTTCTAAACAGATCACCTGAATGGTCAAAAGTCTCAGCATCAGAGCGACAGAAGCTTGGTCTTACTTTTGAAGATGATGGTGAATTCTGGTGAGTAATTGAGTACATATGTATGCACCTTGCATTAGTGAGGTCATTAGTGAAGCCATGCATAGCTCAAAAGTTTGACAACCTAATTAATATTTTTGAAAGTCAATTAACCAAAATATAAAGAACTAGCATCATATTCTCATAATTTTGCTGGCCTTTATACCCTTCCAGGATGACATTTGAAGATTTCCTGGAGCACTTCACTGATCTCTCCATATGTTTCCTCATCAACACTAAGTTTTTAAGCTTTAGTAAAACATGGCAAGAAACCACTTTCTTCAATTCTTGGACCATTGGTGTCCGAGGCCACAACGCAGACAGGGCTGGTGGATGTCCAAATCATAAGGAAACATTTTTACGTAATCCACAATATAGGTAAGTGGTACAAACTTTTAAGTTAGTGGACCATAAATGTTTCCTTTGGAACATGCTTGCATATTTTTAGGAAATCTATTAATATGTAGATATATATTGTAAAAAGTATGCATTCAATGTATTTTATTTATGTACATTATGAAAATATGTAGTGCCATAAACAGACTTACCCCTCAGGTTTGACGTTAAAGAAGAAACAGATGACATCATATTTCAGTTGATGCAGAGAGATGCAAGAGAACATAAACAAGAAGGAATGCAGAACCTTGTCATAGGTTTTCATATAATGAAGGTGTGTTACTTACAGATATACGATAATGTTTTGTTACATTGTGTTTAGGAATTGAATAGATGGTATATATAGATTCTTTCTGGTTTATTCTAGAGTGATCCAGGAGTGAAATTTTGACCAAGTATTCAACATATGTACAAAATAGATATTGGGAAAAATAATGAATCTGTCACTGCAAAGTATCTTATTGTCACTGGGTTGGTTTTTTGGTATTATATGCAAAGGGACAAAGTTTCTGGCACTTGTCTCATGATCAAAAACCAGAATCTCAGAAAAAGACATATCTTACCAAGTATATTAATGTAATATCAGTAAATACAATAACTGACTTTCATTTTCTGTAAGGTTGAAGAAAATAGGAAGTATAGAGTTCACCGGATCCATGATGCAGTAGCCACATCTGATTACATTCGCACCCGATCAATCTTTCTGCGAGAACAGCTGAAGCAGGGTCGCTATGTCATCATCCCTACCACCTTCAAACCTGATGAGACGGGAGAGTTTCTTATGAGAATATTTACCTCAAAAGACCCTGATGCCAAGTTAGTCTACTTTTCTTCTTTAATGTTCCCTTGATCATAACCAGCAGTTACTCCTCAACTTTCATAAGGGGTTCATTTCTGAAAGTATCAGTGTTGTGTGCTGTTATGTATACTCGGTGCTGAGGGTGAAAACACTACCAAATTAATACAATTCTGAATTTCGGAGTGTATGCGTTCTCAAGGGTTACATATAAGAGATTACTTAGCCTTTGTCCACTATTATATTTATTAGGTTCATTGATAAATATGAGGATTATGTAACACTTGATATTAATGACAAAAAAACAATATTGCCACAAAGATAGTTGTTATGGTATTCCTCATAAGAAGATTGAAACATATTAAAGGCATTGGATACAAAGGTGTATGCCTATGTACAAAAGTGTTGGACATCTCAACTATTTGGATTCTGTAACTAATCCTTGTCTTTGTCCATGTCAGGGAATTGGTTGAAGACCAACCCAAGAATCCCTGGTACTCTTGTTTCAAGAAAGCAGTTATGGTTACCACAATCACTATAAAGTGTGCCAGTAATTTGGAAAAACAAACTGCATTTGGAGGTAAGTTTTTAACCATGAAATTTTTGATCACTTGCATTGTGCATCTTACCAAGTCAACAATATTGTTAACTCCTAACAATTAATGCAGTAGTGCCTACCATTCCTCCTTTTTATCAAGAGGTGATGAGCTGTGGTTTTAGATTGCAAAATTAACAAAAATGGAATTTATGTATATCGGAATGAGAGGTCTAGGAACTCCCTCCTCTGTATTTCTCCGACAAAAAGACAAGGCATAGAGGGGTAAGAGAGACTTAAGTCACCCGGAATCCTAAATGATTTATATTGGCTACTCCTTTTTATTAGATATAAGCCAGGTATCTAGATAGGTATATTTATAGTACTGTCTTCCTGAACCCTAATCTCCTTGTCTTGGCTATCCCCTGTAAGGGATATATGAGCCAGGTATATAAATAGGTAGATAGAGATAAATCTAAAGCAATATTTTACCTACTTTTAATGTTACATTTATTATTATTCACTGCAGTGTTGTGTCCAAAAATGTAATAGAAAAGTTCTACATTTATATATGGCAAATTTATGAATCTTATATTAATTACACAGCTAAAATTACTTGGAATCACGACTATTATATTTCTTTCATTTGGATTTTAAGCATTAACTTGCAGATATTAATAGGATCAGTATTACTATGCCAAGAAATTGTGTACAAACATTAATATACCGACTCAAGAAGCAAGTAAAAGAAGACTTGGCATATCAGCATTAGTTTACAAGTCAGTGTTGGTACATGGCACCTGCTAGCACCTGTCGTTAAATTTTATAAAACAAACTCCTATCATGACCTCAGTATCATGCATTTTTCATTGTAAGTTTTTTTGACATTGTTTATTGCAGGTAATAATGAAATTCAGTATTTTCTACTCTTCTTCTCTCACTAATTGATTTATTGATAAATATGAGGTTTTACTGTAAGTAGTTTTCATATAGCCTGCTGTGTTTATGGTGTCTCCTTATAGAATTATCACTTTCTCAATTCTTTACAGTACGTATATTGTAACAATAAGATATGTTATCTTTCCTCCAACTTCTTGGTGACTAGAATGGGGCAATCAGGCAAAAGCAATGTATAACAGTGTTCTGCAAAAGAGGCGGAGAAAACATCCACGTCGCATTATTGATGTTGATCCTTACAGGGACAGTCGTGACATGAGCAACCAAGGCAAGAATTTGTCTCTAGATCACACTGTAGTAACAGTTGGTATTTTATCTGTAGTGTGTATATATATATATATATATATATATATATATATATATATATATATATATATATATATATATATATATATATATATATATATACTATATATTTATATATATATATATACATATATATATATATATATATATATATATATAAATATATATATATATATATATATATATATATATATATATATATATATATATATATTTATATATTATATATATATATATATATATATATATATATATATATATATATTTATATATTATATATATATATATATATATATATATATATATATATATATATATATATATATATATATATATATATATATATATATATATATATATATATATATATATATATATATATATATATATATATATGATATTAGTGATGATAATGCTTTAATTGCTAGCCATGCATAGTAATCATTTATAAATATTAAAAAAGCACTTCTTGTAAAATCATTAGTGTAAGATCTTTTTTGTAATAGTAGCTTTAGAGGCTGTTGTTTTTAGAAAGTGCCAGTTCACCAATCTTGCCAAGACCTTTTTTATGTTGGATAATCTGCTGCTGGATATAAAATTAATAGATTAATATTAACCGTGCTGTTGTGTGCCAATGCATCTGGCCGTCATCATTGCAAGTTGCTCGTGGTGGCCAAATTTAGGCAACCCATAGTGCTAGGTGAGAATATAATATTTGCATTATAGTACTCTAAATGCAACCCAATGTTGTAGTAGTTAGCAGACGTGGCTTAAAACCGAGAGATACCAGGTTTGAATTCTGGATCAGGTGGAGACAATTGGGCTTGTCTCCTCAAATCTTGTAATCCCTGTTATAGGACGTAGCCCAAAGATAGCTACCCACTTTTTTTTTTTTTTTTTTTTTTTTTTTTTTTTTTTTTTTTTTTTTTTTTTTTCCTGGCCTATAGCATCTGTATGCTATTTACTTCAGGGTTCTTGATGTCCTGTAGAAATTTTTGAGCGCTGTGAAGTTGGTGTTGGTTGATCCTCGCCTGTTAGTGGTGCAGGCAGTATCTTTTTAGTGACCCCAGTGGAGGTTCACGCCAACCCCTGAAGTCTTCGATGTACTTTCAAACGAAGACAGGGTTGATGATTAGCATGTAGATTTCTTCGGCCACTCAACGATAACTTGAAAAAATAGCCAAGCTCCAGCAGGATTCAAACTCAGGTCATCGAGCTCTCCCCGTCCGTGCTTTGACCACCCAGCCACCACCTATCCTTGAGCCAGAGACTGTGTAACCTTGAAGAGGTGCGGCAGCTTGTTCCTACTGGTACTTTTACTTTGGATTGGTGGCTACAATCCTGTTACCTTAGGAAAGTGAGCACCAGATGGTACTAATTAGCAGTTTTGAGGAAGCCAGGATAGACTTAGCAAGCCACTGGTGGATAAAATTCTGCTCATGTAACACAGATCGAGCCTTAGAATTTGACTGATAAGTCTAACATGACCTGGCATTTACATGGACCTGTTCCACGGACCAAAAGCATCCGAATGGCAACAATAAATCCATCAACAATGAATGGCAAGGAAGAAGAGATCGTGCACTTGATGAATGAGAGAAATCTAGAAATATTAGGAGTGTGCAAAACAAGAACAAAGACTATATGAAGATAAAGACGAGTAGAGAAGTTTGATAACGAGGCCGACGACTGATAGATGATATCATATACCTGGAGACTAGTGAGAAAGGTGAAAAGCCAAAGAGTCATGACCAGTGGCGGCTCGTAGCTAAAGTTAGTGTGGGTGCTGCATCAGAAAACTTTTAGTCATTGTTTTAATATTGTGTAAAAGGAAACAAACATATAAAAAGAAAATTTATACATAAACTTGATAAATCCTAAAGAGAACAAAATCACACATGTTTTATTTACTAATATCGTATTTGTTACAATTCAAGCTTAATTGTTCCATTCATTTAAAAACGAAATCCATTCTTGTTTAAAATTGCACGAAAAGATTAATAATTTTCTCCTTAATCTCTGGATGCTGAAAGCAGAATAATAATCTAATTCTACAATTTATCACATTCAAGGATATGGTGCACGGTTTTTAAGCACAACACATGCGGAGTCAAAAAGCAACACTACCTCCCGCTAGCTCACCAGGGTCGGCACTGAGTGAGCTACAGTGCTCTCTTTCCCCTAGTGGCTCGGTCCCATCTCGGACATGTGCGCATGCACATGACAGCCACTCACGGCGTCGCTGGAACTGTGAAGCGCACAGTTCTATATAAGAATGTTTGTATTATTTTCATAAACTAGGGGATGGCTACTGACATTAAGCTTAAGGAGAAAGGACTCATTATATTGAATGTTATCGATAATATCGAGTGGAAAATAGGGGGTGCTGCAGTTCCGCAGTGCCTATACACGAGCCGCCACTGGTCGTGACCATGTGTTTCAGTAAGAGTAGAAGGCTATCAATCCTGCTGTCATATATATATATATATATATATATATATATATATATATATATATATATATATATATATATATATATGTATGTGATCCTACATGAGCTGAAGGCCAACACTCCTGTCCTCGTGTGTGTATGAAATCACTCACATGTTACCCATAAACTCTACTTGAAAGCAGCTTTGGTCAAGTCACCCACCAGAACATAGCATGAGCCTTTAAAAAATTTCACCATAACTACATAGCCTTATATGAGGATGAACTTACACTAACAACTAAGGTTTCACATGAAAAAAAAGGCGATAATGGCAAAGAATGTACACAAACTGAAGGAAAAACTGGACAGATAAAGATATGGAGACACTAGTGTGGCTCAGGCCCTGTATACTATAACCAGGTAAATACAACTAGGTAAATGCATGACCCCTAGAAAAATAATGCTGATGAAATGCTCATTATGAGATTGGAAAATAATGAATGTTGCCACTTCTAGCCAACAAAATCATTACCCTTTAATTACATTAGTAATTAAAGATTATGCATCTTGGTTTTGTGATTGGCAGACTTGTCCTGTCGCATGATAAATATAGATACAGAAACATGACCACACAACTGTAGTTCAGGGTCTGTATACTACAACTAAGTAAATACATGCATTTGCTGGAATTGCCAACCAATCTGTTGTGGATTTTCATCCTCGCCAACTCCATTATGACTTGCAGAAAAACTTTAATGACTTGGTCTTGTTTTTCAAACTGAGTTTGATTTTACCTTTGGACATGTATTTCAAAACTTCTCACGTTTTCAGGCACCTACCTCCCACCTTCTATAAGCTTGGGCTGGACACATAACTGGTAATGTTAATTTATATATCATGAAACACGTTAGCTTTCATATTTTTTTCTTTGCACATACAAAGTTAACTTGAGTAATTTGCTGTCAACTAGGTTCTTTTCGGTTATTGCTTTTAGATTTTGTTCACTTTGCTTACAAACACTTTTGATTTAGTACCGATCCTTAGACATTAGTTTTTCATCCATCACACAGA
>JAXIVD010002676.1:12500-52500 GCA_036785275.1 Cancer borealis
GATATCAAAGAATGAAAAGTGGTCATCGAATAACGGGGAAACAAACTCAAGACCTTAGGCTCGCATATGCAGTCGCATCCATTTATTCATATGATGTGAAAGTTTTGTTTTATCACACAGATCTGGAACAGCAACATGTTGGTTGATGGCTTCATTGCTCAGGCTGAGGTGACTGCACCCATCAACCAATCCCATACCCAGGTACAGCTTCCATTATATGGGAGACGCAAGGAAAAAACTATAGAAAAACAAGGACACCTTCTAGTGCAGGTATATAGTGATGATGATCTAACCAGTATTTAGCTTCCTGCTTAGAAGAAATCAAAGCCAAATGGTAACACTATAATTTTGATTATTTAAATGTAATTTTTTTTCAAAGAAGTTTGTAGAATTTATATTTTATGATTTTTGTAAGATATTGATCATAATATTTTGTGACTCTTAATTCAAGACAAGAAATAAATGATGCAGCGTGTTAACTCTGAACTGTTGACAGATATGTATGTTAATTTGTGAAGCCTTACTGTTTATATCCAAATTTGGATATGTAGCTATTTGCTGGTCTTTAAATGATAAGCCAAGCAGATTTAAGGCATTATGTTGGCGTTGTACGGCAGATTGATATGGATAGAGAAAAGAATGAAGGGGAAGTGGCAAACACCTTTTAGATTGACGCCATGATTAATATCACATCATTTTTTACAGTATTTGCGTATATGTTTGTTGTAATGTGTGCATATTGTGAATACATGTGCAAGGGTGTCATTTATGTTTTTATATCATTAGGTCAGAAAATAATTTGTTGCTCTCAAGAAAGGATATACTGTACTTGCATATTATTCATTATACAGATAGGCATTCATTGAAACAATTTTATTACGCACTTGACTCAAGATGCTTCTAGTGTATTAAAACTTTATAATTCAATATATTATTTATCATCATGTGTTATTAGGTTTTTATTAATCAATTTAGTTTTCTTATTTATTTCATTATTTCTATACCCATAGCAAAAGCTCTTTTTGTGGAGGGTAAAACATTTATCCTTTTAAGGAAACTGTGAGCCTATCAATTTTAGTTTGATACAATAGTATGTGAAGTTATATGTTTTATAAGAATCTAGCTTTTGTGTTATATATTTCTTATTATTAATCTGATTTCTTCTGGTAGAGTGTACCAGAAGAAATCGGATTAATAATAAGAAATATATAACACAAAAGCTAGATTCTTATAAAACATATAACCCGACATTCTTCATTTTAATTAAATCTTGGCACTCATTATGGACTGATTTATCCATCCTTGACATTGTTGTAATTTCTTGTTTATGTTTTCAAACACCAAGAAATTTATCTAAAAGGACGGGTCTCTCTCTTCCTTTTTCTCTCGCAAATTGTTAACCAATGTGGAGTTAATACATAGTATAATTATTGTTGTTATCTGATGAATTATAAATACAATCAAGATACACATACTATAATCATGTGGACAATGTTTTCCATGACAAGAAGCTTTACATATTCAAATAGGATATTCTTAGGTTTTATGGAGCATAGGTACTTAAGTATGTTATAAGTTTTGTATTCTTTTATACTTGCACACCTTATGAATTTTTTATGTTGTGAAATACAACAATATATTATATAAAAAGCTAATTCGGTGTATGAAAGGTAATGACAAATAAAACAATGTGACCAAATGGTAATTATCCCCTGCACATATTTCATAATTATCCAAACAAGAATTTGATGTTATTCGTATTTTTTTTTTTTTTTTTTTTTTTTTTTTTTTTTTTTACTTGAGCATGTATGTGAACATATTGTAGACACACTGCAGAAGTGCCAATAGTTGTTATCATGTCATCTAACCAAGGCACTGAATTATGTACCTAAACGGTTCATATAATTTTATAATTGCCTAAGTATAAAAAGCATTGCAGCAGATAAAATTGTTCCTCAACCTCTATTTTTATATTGAATCAGAAGTGAAGGTGCATGTGACACTAGAGATAATGCAATTCTTGTAGTCTGCAGTCATTTCTGAATTTTGTGATGCTACTGTGAGCGATGTATATGTGTGTATCAAGTTAGTAGATAATGTCATTACAACCACTCATTGATATCTGCCATTTGTTGACTGTTGTTGATCTCGGGAATAAATGGTATGTTTGTAATGCATGATCACAGGCATAGTGAACTAATTCTGTGATGCACCTAATGTTGAAGCATACAATCTCTACTTTGTTACAATATGTGTGTTTAATTTCCCTTAGAAATATAAAAGCATCACATGGTATGTTCACACGGAAAAAAATAATGAGAATGAGACATCAAGAACAGTATTCATATTGTACAAGAGTAGAATTCATGTTGTGGATGTTACATCCACAACATGAATTCTACTCTTGTACAATATGAATACTGTTCTTGATGTCTCATTCTCATAAGAGGCAAAGTAAAGGAAGAATATTTGATACAATAGGAAATCATGCAGGAGAGACAGAGAGAGAGAAGTTGATAAAAATCAATTATATATATTAATAGGGATTTAGAATGTCTCAGGATTTTATTTTTATCCCATTCCTCTGTTTCTGAGCCCATTGCCGTTGTGAGGGGCTTCAAGACCAGAGATTGTGGCCAGATGTAGTGCTGCCTCGGATTTCGGTCTTAGGTCCAAGCATTCAGCATTGTGCTTTAACTTAAGAACATAAGAAATTAGGAGACTGCAAGAGGCCAGTTAATGACCTACACGAGACAGTTCCTTGTCCCCCACCCTTGGAACAATCCAACATTCATCCATCCCACCCGCCATCCCCATCCATACTCCGATCTAACCGTCCTTCAAAGCTACCTACTGACTCAGCACTTACTACGTGTCCACCCAGCCCACTCCAATCGTCAGACAGGATCTGTAATCCGGTGTTAATATTTCTTCGTTTTAAACCTTCTCTGTTCCTCTACATGTCATTTTGAGGGATGGAGGAGCAGTAATACATTATTTTTCACCATGTATAGTGAAGAGATATAAAGAAAACCATGCCTATTAAGCAATTGTAATGTGGAGAAGGAAATTTGCCAGGCAACAAAGGCCATATGGCGCTATTGGGGTAGTAGGGTTAGGTGGGCGGGAGAAGGGTCGGGTAGGGATTAAATCAGATGAAGAATATTAGCAGCACTGAGAAAGGATACAAGGGCAGGGAGGGAAAAGGAAAGGGACTCAGCGAGGACGTCAGCAAGACCGGGAAGAGAGGTGGGAGAAGGCTGCAAGACGAGGAGCTGCGAAGGCGGGGCATGAAAGGTGATGGGGAAGAGAGGAAAGGACGCCACAAGACGGGCAGAGGGGGGGAGGAGAACAGGTAAGAATGGGTGAATCTGGTGTGGCCAATATGTAAGCGGGCCAGGACAGTTTCCCAGCGTCTAGTAGGATGAGATGAATAAGACCAAGGGGAAAGGACCAGCACAGTATGCAGCAAAAGCAGTTTTGCGGTCAACACCCCAGTCCCCAAGGCACATGGGAGAGGGTCTGTAGGAGACGAAGGTGGCGAAGGGCGGTATCCTTGAGAGAGAGAGAACATGCTGGCGCCAAGTGAGGTGAGAGTCGAAAGTAAGATAAAAAAAAACTTGCCCGACGTGCGATACTCAAGAGGGGTATCATAAAGAAGAAGGGGAGGGGGGCAAGCAGTACGGGAATGAGAGAAGTAAATAGAGAAAGACTTTGTAGGGGAGAAGCGGAAGCCATGGTCGGTGGCCCAAGAGGAGGTGGCGGTAACAGCTGATTGAAGAAGATGATGGAAAAGAGAGGAGGAGCTGCCCGAGGCATAAATGGCGAAATCGTCTACATAGAGAGAGGAACTGACATCAGGCGGGAGGGTAGAAACAATGCCGTCAATGGCCAGGAGGAAGAGGGTAGTACTCAAGACCGAACCCTGGGGCGCACCCTCGGACTAACAGAAAGAGGGGGAGCAAGAAGAAGCGACCCTAACGCGAAAGGAACGATTCCGGAGGAAGTTATGGAGGAAAACCCCCATGTTGCCAGAGACACCGACACAGGACAGCTGGTGAAGGATGTGATAGCCCTAAGTGGTATCGTAAGCTTTCTCAAGGTCAAAGAAAACGGCTAGGACAGATTTTCGCCGAGCAAAAGCGGAAGTAATACACGTTTGTAAGCGGGCGAGAGGCTCCGCTGTACCGCAGGCACATCGAAAGCCAAACTGAGAGGGAGAGAGAAGGCTCTTTGTTTCGAGATACCACATCAATCGAAAATTGATCATGCGCTCAAGGAGCTTGTAGACACAACTAGTCAGAGCGATGGGCCGATAATCCTGGGGAAGGGCACCAGCTTTGTTAAGGTTGAGAAAAGGAAGGATAAGTGCATCGCGCCATTGGGGCGGGAAGTCCCCAGTTAACCAAACGCGGTTAAAAGGGTAGGTAAGAAGGTCAGGGAGACGGTAGGAAGGTGGCGGAGCATCTGATAGTGAACACCATCAGGGCCCGCAGAGGTGTTACGACAACACTTCAAGGCAGAGGTAAGTTCAGAGGGGGAGAAGGGATTGTTGTATGAAGCGGTAGAAGAAAGTGTGAAAGTAATAGGGGTGCGCTCACATGCCGCCTTAAGGGCACCAAACTCAGTAGAAAGATGAGAGCCACTGCTGACGCTACTGAAAAACGAGCCCAGTTCAGTAGCATCCTGGAGGGATTCAGCAATATCACCCTGGGGGAGGCGAAGTACAGGAGCAAAGGAGGATGGGTGTTTACCTGACAATTTATGAATACGGCGCCAGACTGAAACAATGGGGGTAGAGGAAGTCAAGGTAGAAACATAAGCACGCCAGCTGCTGGACTGAGCCAATCTAGCAGTCCGGCGGAACCTAGCCGAAGCACGTTTGAAGTGAACAAAGGCTGGGAGCTGGCCGGGAGTGTCCCGTTTACATCGGTAACCACTCCAGGCCGCCCGCTTCAAGCAGGCAGGGTTCCATCAGGGAACACACTTGGAGGTAAAGGGGCGGGAAGTCCGAGGGATGGAAACAAAAGCAGCAGCGAGAACAGACACGGTAAAGTAAATCAACATATCAGAAGAGGAAGCAAAATCAGGAGAGGAGAGGCGTATGGTAGACAGTGAGGCAAAAGCAAGTCAATCTGCCCTACCAAAGCACCAGCGAGGGGGACTTGGGAGAGGGATGTAGGAAGTAGGAGAGAGAAGAACCGGGAAATTATCACTACAGGGATTGCGGTCCAGAACCGACCAGTGGAGATCTAGCAGTAGGTCAGGGAAACAGAGGGCGAGGTCGAGGCAGGAGAAAGTCTGGGTGTGAAAATCAAAGTGAGTGAGGGCGGTAGTATTAATTAAGGATAGTAAGGTCGAAGTCTTTAAGGAAACGGTCGAGAGAGCGGCCACGAGAGGTGACCACAGAATCCCCCCAAAGGGTGTGGCGACAATTGAAGTCACCAACCACAAGGAGGGGGGAAGGGAGGTTGGAAAAAAGGGAGCGGAGGGCATCAAGATCCAGAGGCTGGGAAGAAGGAAGGTAAAAGGAAATGAGAGACATCCGACGGCGGAGGTAGATACAAAGGACTGTACAGGGAAGTGTAGTAGGGATAGGAAGAGGGATAGAAGCAACAGACTGGTGAAGGAGGATAGCAGAAGAGATAGAGTGCGGGGAGGAAAAAAAGCGGTAATGAGGAATAGGGATGGGTGGACTAGTAAGGTACGTTTCCTGAAGGCAGAGGACCATGGGGGTATAAGAGGAAATGAGTTGGCAAAGATCCTGTCGATGGGCACGAAAACCACGAATATTCCACTGAAGAACAGACATGATCAGTAGGGAATAAGACTCGGAATGGGGGTAGGTGAGGGAGGAGCGTTCGCAGGAGGTAAAGGACTGGGGTCCATATCCATAAGAAGCAAGGGAGAAGGAAGAGGAGCGGGCGAGGTAGGGGGAGAGGGAGAAGGTTGAGATAGGAGATCGGTACGGGAGCAACCAGGCGGTAGGGGAAGAGAGAGGAGAGATGAGACAGCAGAGGGAGGAGGAGGAGGGCCAGACGAAGGGGACTGCACCGAAGAACAGGCGGGGTAAGCCGAGGGGGGGAGGGGAGAGTAAAGTGGAGAAGGGGGGGAGGAAGGAGCGCCGAGGGCAGAGGGAGAAGATGGGGACTGGGGGAGGGGGTTGGCCAGAAAGGGGGGGTCGGGAAAGGGGGACAGCAGAGGAAGAAGATAGAGGGGGGGATCGGGGTAGGAGGGAGGTACTTGGGAGGGGGGTGTACAGAAGCCACGACCTGGATAGGAGGGGCCGGGAGGGAAGGAGACAAGGAGGTAGGAGGGGAGGACAAGGGAGCCGTGTTCTCTATGAACGCGACGATGGCAGCGAGGGTATCACCCTTGGAAGGAGCGGGAGAGGAAGGTGCAGGGCGAGTCTTTTTAGGGAGGTGGAGAGTGGATGAAGAGATCAAGGCGGGAGCGGAAGAGAAGATTGGAGGGGGAGAGGACACCAAAGCTTCAGAACGGCGTTGTCGCTTGGTAGAGTGGGAGCGCTGGGGGTGTGGAGAGGGAGGGGCAGGAGTACGGGCGGGGGTGGGGATAGGAGTATCAGGGTCAAGAACAGCGGCAGAATTAGAGCAGAAGATAGAGGATGGAGGAGGGAGGGGGAGGAGGAAGAAGAAGGAGGTAGAGGAGAGGGGTGGGTGGAAGGAGGGGCAGGGGAGGGAGGCAGAGGACCGGAGTGGGAAGAAGAGGACGTGGCTGGAAAGCGAGGGGCAGAGGCAGAGACAGAGACATGGTGAGGAGAGGGGGTAAGGCCTAGGCGACGAGCTTCCTGACGAGCCTCACGTAACGTGAGACCGTCACGGAAGCGAATATCAGCAACCTCAGCCTCAAACTTATACGCTGGGCAGCCGCGGTAGAAAGCATTATGAGGGCTACCACAATTGCAGCAGCGCCGGGTAGTAGCAAGGCAGTCATCACGGACGTGGTCAAGGCCACACAAAGGGCAGTGGAGAGCAGAGCGGCAGTGTTTCTCAGGGTGGCCAAAGCGCCAACATTTCCGGCACTGGCGAGGGGGAGGGACATAAGGCCAGGCGGGGCGCAAGACGCCCCCAACGTAGACATGGGTGGGAAGATCGTGGCGCTGAAAAGAGATCTGAGCAACGTTGATGGGGTTTTTCTGGCGACCTCTGGGAGACAAGGTGTAGCAGCGAACGTTGACAGCGTCATACTCGCTAAGTAGATCGAGGAGGTCCGTATGACAGTCTGACCAAGCCTTGTCGTCAATAGGACAATCCTGAGGAGAGATAGAAATAGTGCCAGTGCACGTATTGAGACGGGCGTCAGGTGTCGCACAGATGGGATCGCCGGATGGGGTCAACAAATTGGACATGGCCTGAGACTTCCCACGGACCAGGCGAGAACGGTCAGGTCGGGTCTGGAAGTGGACCTTGCCCACTTGTTCTTGTAAGCAGCGCTGGAAGTGAAGGGTATTCTTAGAGAAGGAAGCGGAGGGGGGATAATAAAGAAGCGATCCCAGCGGGTAGGGGCAAAGAGGAGGTCATAGGGAGAGGGACGAGGCGCGCCACGAGAGGAGCCTGCCCGGGGCTGTGCCGTCGTCTTCCTAGAGGAAGGGGGGATATAAGGAGCTAGGATAGTAATAGAAGTCGGAGCAGAGGTGGCGGGAAGGGAGACTGGAGAAGCGGTAAAAATGGAAGAGAGAATCGGGACAGCGGTAGACACAGGGGAGGAGAGAGGGGCAGTAGAAGGGGCGCTGGAAATAGGGACGGCAGAAGGAGGAGCACGGGGCAGGGGAAATGAGGAGACAACAGGAATGCGGATAGAAACCGTGGTAGTAGTAGAGGAGGATGAGGAACAGTGAAGGCCGAACCCTGGGGGAGGCGGGGGGACAGTAACAGGAGGGAGAGAAGACGCAGTAGGTGGGGCATAGGATGAAGTAGCATGAGAAGCTGTGGAGGGGGCAGGGGTACAAGGGAGTGTAGGAGAAGTAGAAGATGGCATAGTAGAAGGAGCCTGAGGAGCAGGTAGAGAAGCCGAAAGCAGGTCCATTGGGCAGGCAGAGACGTCAGGGGGTGGGGCGACCAGCAGCAGAGGCCTCGTGGGACTGGTCGGGTACCACTCGAGGGAGACAAAGCAGAGTTTGGTTATCCATAAACAAATATTAATAAGGAAAATGACATCAGGGATCATGGGTAAACCGCCTATCGGATCGGCAAAAGGGGCTGAGCGCTGCTGCCGAGGGCGGGGTACCTCATCCCCCACGGGATTACCCGGTTTAAAAGGCAGCCCTCGTGGCACCGAAAGTTTGCCCTGCAGCGTCGAGCAAAGGCCCCGGCCTCGATGCCTACCGGCCCAAGCACCCTCCAGCCAACACAGGACGGCCCACGACGGGCGATCCCCCTGGCGGCACTGGTGACCCACACCAGCCTACGGCCGGGATCATCTTGTCGGGCCCTGACTGATACGCAAGCCCCCCCATCACGTCAAGGTAGATCCCACGGGGGGGGTGCCTATTAAGTGTAATTTGATAGAACATAACAGAACAGGTCTTCTTGTTGTGACCGCTAGCAGCCGACAAGACCTCTAACCCGGTGATAATATTTCTTCGTTTTAAACCTTCCCTGTTCCTCTACATGTCTATTTGAGGGATGGAAGAGCAGTAACATATTATTCTTCACCATTAAGAGTAGAAGGATATAAAGAAAACAATATCTATTAAGCGTACGTAACCTAATATAAGAATATTAACAAGTTTCAACAGATACCGCTAGATGGTAGCCGTGCATTGACTGGTGGGTCACGTATATATAAAACCCAAATTGAGATTTTTATTATACACAGGAAAGCAATTATATATACTTCAAAAAATCATTTGAAACACCTGACCGTTTACTACATAAACGTTTGTTATATTTGATTCGTAATTATTGCATGAAAAATGTTTATTTCTAAGGTCAATCATAAAATCGATCTATAGAATAAAGCAATAATAATGAAATTAAACCAATATACTCCATAGAATAAAATATAAATAAACTATTCAAACCGAAAATAAAGCCTAAATAAGCCATAGAAAAAAAAAAAAAAAAAAAAAAACAATGAAAAAAATAGAAAAATACACGGTAATTATTTGTTTACATCCAAGAGTGTTAATTATAGCGTGTTAGGTACAGTAAAAGAAGTGTTAGGACATGGTGACCTACAAGGATATAGATGAAGGTGAGTGTGTTATGGTGGGCTGATGGGCTGACAGGCTGACGAATCTGCAAAAATCGGCTAAAATACCGCTATACCGAAGGGCTTCTAATGCCTGCAATACCGGTAATACCATCCCGAAAATACCGGTATATCGGTATACCGGATAGGTGCACATCCTTTGACACACACACTCAGCTGACGCCAGCCTGTGTAATCTGATTGTGTGGAAACACTGATCAGATTTTAGAAATTAAAAGGCGTTTACATGTAATGTCAAGACCACATGCCAAGATGCAATGACTAGGTAAATTCTGACCAACATATCGCAAACACTTTCAATATACGAATTTCTGCGTTTGCGAGTGTTTTGCCTCTGGTCATGTAACGAATCACAGCTCATCAAACTTCATAACTTCATCTGTATAGACAGTGAGCGAGATAATATTTCGATTAAATGAGAGGAAAGTAAGACGTTCAAGACCATAACAGTTGTAGAAATAAATAAGATTTATAATATATATGTTTTTTTTTTATATAAAAGCTAACCAAAAACAAGCATAAAGCTTGAAATATATTAGGGAAGTGCTGAAAATAACGAGATGTGGGCCTCTACGTGGGTGGAGCGAAGCGGATGTGTGTGTTTTCATGAGAAAGAATCTGGGTATATATTTCAAATAAATCAGAGGAAAGTAAGATGTTTGAGACCATTATAGTTGATCGTCTACATAAGATTTATATTATATATTTTGTTTTTAATATAGAAGAACGCCATAGACAAGCAAAAAGCTTGTAATATATTAGAAAAATTTAGAAAATAACAAGATGTGACATTCAAACCTGTGTGGGTGTTGATGTTTTAATGCATTTTGTGGTTGTAGCTTCGACTTACAATTGTTCCCTTTTTCCTAATAATAAGTAAAAAGCATATCATATTGTTTACAATTATTTTTATCAAATTAAAGTAAGAAATAAGATGTTTGTATATTGCACAAAAATATGTAAGTCAAAGAAAATTTAGACACTGAAGACAGATCCAGTTCCGAACACAAAACACTGGTGCGGTAGTCTGAATGCGGAGAAGGTATGATGTGGCCACTAGCCAGAGTCAAGAGTGGCGGCTGCTGTGCTGTACTTTCAATACAGAATCAGCAGGATATACATTTCAAATAAATAAAATGAAAGTAAGATGTTTGAGATCATGACAGTTGTTGAAATACATAACATTTACATTATTAATGTTGTTTTTAATATAACAAAAATCCACAAACAAGCATAATGATTGTAATATATAAGGGAATTTGTATCACATAGCGAGATGTTGGCCTCTACCTTAGGTGGAGTCTTGAGGCGTTTAAATGTAATGTCAAGACCTCTTGCCAAGATGCAATGACTAGGCAAATTCTAACCAAAATATCGCAAACACTTTCAATATACGAATTTCTGCGTTTGCCAATGTTTTGCATCCTCTCATGTAACGAATCATAGCTCACCAACTTCAGAACTTCATCTGTGTAGACACTGAGCGAGATAATATTTCGATTAAATAAGACGAAAGTAAGACGTTCAAGACCATAACAGTTGTAGAAATAAATAAGATTTATAATATATATGTTGTTTTTTATAGAAAAGCTAACCAAAAACAAGCATAAAGCTTGAAATATATTAGGAAAGTGTTGAACATTACGAACTGTGGGCCCTCTACGTGGGTGGGGCGAAGCGGATGTGTGTGTTTTCATGAGAAAGAATCTGGGTATATATTTCAAATAAATCAGAAGAAAGTAAGATGTTTGAGACCATTATAGTTGATCGTCTACATAAGATTTATATTATATATATTGTTTTTAATATAGAAGAACGCCAAAGACAAGCAAAAAGCTTGTAATATATTAGAGAAATGTAGAAAATAACAAGATGTGACAATCAAACATGTGTGGGTGTTGATGTTTCAATGCATTTTGTGGTTGTAGCTTCGACTTACAATTGTTCCCTTTTTCCTAATAATAAGTAAAAAGCATATCATATTGTTTACAATTATTTTCATCAAATTAAAGTAAGAAATAAGATTTTTGTATATTGCACAAAAATATGTAAGTCAAAGAAAATTTAGACGCTAAAGACAGATCCAGTTTCGAACACAAACATTTCACTTGGAGCGAGCGCAGATACGAAGGCCGGGCCCCGCGTCATGTGAAGACATCCAGTGCTCACACATACACACACACACACACACACACAGACACACACACACACACACACACACACACACACACACACACACTCATACACCCACACCCATACACTCATACACACACACACACACACACACACACACACACACACACACACACACACTCTCATACACACACACTCTCATACACACACACACACACACACACACACACACACACACACACACACACACACACACACACACACACACACACACACACACACACACACACACACACACACACACACACACACTCATACACCCACACCCATACACTCATACACACACACACACACACACACACACACACACACACACACACACACACACACACACACACACACACACACACACACACACACACACACACACACACATTCACTCACTCATACACCCACGCCCACACTCATACATACACACACACACACACACACACACACACACACACACACACACACACACACACACACACACAGACACACACACACACACACACACACACATCTTGCTGCTACTGGTAAGGTGATCTGTATACGACGATATTTGAACATGTTGTGGGTTTAGGACGAGTGTGGAGGGTGCTGTAATTTCAATACAGAATCAGCAGGATATACATTACGAATAAATAAGATGAAAGTAAGATGTTTGAGATCATGACAGTTGTTGAAATACATAATATTTACATTATTAATGTTGTTTTTAATATAACAGAAATCCACAAACAAGCATAATGATTGTAATATATAAGGGAATTTGTATCACGTAGCGAGATGTTGGCCTCTACCTTAGGATGGAAGCGGTGCGAAATATACGGAGAAACCATGATATCTATTTCGAATAAATCTGAAGAAATTAAGATGTTTGAGATCATTTCAGTGCTTATAATTTAAAATATGTATATAATATATGTCGTTTTTAATATAAAAGAAAACTAAAAACAAGCATTATGATTGAAATATATTAGGAAAATTGTGGCAACACCAACCAAGACATTTCTCCTTAAAATCGTGTTCGTGAAAACAAACTAAGTTTGGCGACACATGAAAACGCTTCTAGAGGAAGTACTTCCTCCAAGGGTGGAGTCAAGGATGGAAGCGGTGCGAAATATACGGAGAAACCATGATATCTATTTCGAATAAATCTGAAGAAATTAAGATGTTTGAGATCATTTCAGTGCTTATAATTTAAAATATGTATATAATATATGTCGTTTTTAATATAAAAGAAAACTAAAAACAAGCATTATGATTGAAATATATTAGGAAAATTGTGGCAACACCAACCAAGACATTTCTCCTTAAAATCGTGTTCGTGAAAACAAACTAAGTTTGGCGACACATGAAAACGCTTCTAGAGGAAGTACTTCCTCCAAGGGTGGAGTCAAGGATGGAAGCGGTGCGAAATATACGGAGAAACCATGATATCTATTTCGAATAAATCTGAAGAAATTAAGATGTTTGAGATCATTTCAGTGCTTATAATTTAAAATATGTATATAATATATGTCGCTTTTAATATAAAAGAAAACTAAAAACAAGCATTAAGATTGAAATATATTAGGAAAATTGTGGCAACACCAACCAAGACATTTCTCCTTAAAATCGTGTTCGTGAAAACAAACGAAGTTTGGCGACACATGCTTTAATAGTCAGAACTTATGGAGAAGGAAGGTTTGACGACAGTAAGTTCTATTTATCAAGACACCCTGTAATATTCTGTATTATATTATTAAAAGTTACATACTAATTTACTTGATATATTCTTGTTTTGTTATTGTACTGTAAAATATTTACAATAACAATATTAATTTGGCGCTCCAAGTCCAAGTCCAAGTCCAACACCGCAGTGACCGCACGTGACAGCAGTGTCCATAGGTATTAGGTACAGTTCTCAAGGGTGTTTCGTGTTGAATGTGTTGATCAGCGTTGCTGGATATTTTGACAACTTGCTCCATCTCTCACCTTCCTGCACTATGGCAGCCACTTCCCACGATAAATACTGCACCCCTTTGGCATCAAGATATGCTTCCAAGGAGATGACATACAATTTCAGCGACGCAAAGAAGTTCAGCACTTGGAGGAAACTATGGACACTGCTGGCCAGGGCAGAGCAGGTGGGTGAATGACGCACGTTGAGGTTCATGCACCTGAATTACTCTCCTAATTTGCTTCACCATATTGCCAAATAACATGACAGATGAAAGAAAGGCTACATGAGAGATGACAACCTCAGGACATGTGATTTTAAGGTAGGTCATGGCAGGACTCTTATGAAAGGACTACTATGTTTACTGTGAATATCTAAGTATTTTGGGTAAATTTTTATATCTTGACCATAATGGCCTGTGGCTACGAAAGATATTGGCGTCTGCACCTCGTCCAACTATCGACTTTTAGTCATAGAAAACATTTGATAGGATATTATTTCACATCTTCACCTGAATGGGTATTATTTTACATCTTAGGTGGTAATTCTGGAGAATAAGTCCGTCACCCCGATTCCCCACCAAATCCCCCTATCCCTTCAAACAAGCTTGGTGAGCCTGGGGAATCGGGGGTTTTTGGGGGGGGATGAAAAATAAGCGAAATATGGGCCTTCAAAATTGAAAAAATTTCGAAATAAAAAAAAAATCGAAATTTCCTAATCTAACAATCTAGCACGGGGGGGCGCATCCCCCCCCTGCTAACCTAACCTAACCAGAGGGTTAACCTAACCTAGCAGAAGGAGCTGCGTCCCCCTTGGAATCCCCGTAGGACACTAACCTAACATAACAAAGGACCTCCAAAATTATATCGTTATGATTTACTGGTGTGGTGTGGTTATTGTTAAGGCGATGGAGGTGGGTAGAGCTTAGCGTATATCTACACAGCACTCCTTCACGCACTTTTCACAAAGTTTCTTTTCAGGCACTAAACCATGTCTCATTAACAGTTTGAGTAACTCTTCAGTCCTTGAAATATGTTCCACAAAAATCACCATAGGACAAATAACATCCTTCACAAGAAACGGGTAGATGTTCGTCACGTCTTACTGCGTTGATAGCCATATCAACAACTGACATGAGCCTGTATAGGAACACCTGATCTGTCCCTAAAAGAAAAGAAAAGCATAACTAAACCTAGCATGGAAACCTGTGATTGGTAGCTGCGCGAATGGCAGTGACGGGTGGCATCGCGATTGGTGAGTTGAATTCTATAGATATCATGAAATCCTTGAATCTAATAATCCCAAAAAGCGGTGTCCGCTTTTTTTTATGCCATTACCCACAAATCACAGTCATAAACAAAAGAAAATCAGTTCAATGTTTACTTTACAGAGGGAGGGAGCTCGCTGGACTTAGAAACTGTTGAATGTCGCCACACTTTTGAGTGCTATTACGGCCACACTAGAAGTGAGCACCTCATTTTTTTTATGTTTATAGAACCACTACCGAGTCTTCTAACTGATATGTGAGTTTCGTGTTTGTACGTGACACGGACCTATTCTCCAGTTTAACCGGTTACATTAATATAGAAGGTATCAAATGTTCTCTATGACCAAAAGTAGGGAGTTGGACGAGGAGCAGAGGCAAGATGCAGACGTCAACAAACGCTATTATTTACCGTTGAATACGGGTCGTATGAAAGCAATTTGCTATTATTGTGAAGATGTAAATCTTTACCAAAAATTGCTTTGTTAGCATAACCTTCCCAGAGCTGCAGTCGAATAAGAATAAGCCTAACCAAAATTAACCTAACCAAACATAACAACATGATCATGATTTCATTCTTCTATTCAAACCATTTATTGTGTATCCAGACTTAGTTCCTTCACTACAATCCAAGTAAAGTCTTTCATTTCTTTCATGAAAGCACAAGACAGGAAAGGAAACTTTCTTAAGTTACTAGATGTTTGATTAAAGGAAGATCTGAAGGAAGAGAGAGAGAGAGAGAGAGACAAAAAACTTGATTCAGTTGGTAATTTTATGAATTTAATTTTTTAAATTATGTTGGAGATTATTTGTCCTAGCCATTGCAAATTAGCTAAACAAATGCTTCTGACAGGAACTGGGGTTGCCCATTACGGATGAGCAGATCAAGGAAATGGAGGCCAACCAGGACACAGTGGACTACGACCGCGCTGCTAAGGAGGAAAAGGAGACCAGGCATGATGTGATGGCTCATGTGCGCACTTTTGCTGCTGTTTGCCCCACTGCGGCACCCATTATCCACCTAGGAGCCACCTCATGCTATGTTGGAGACAACACGGTAGGTAACGAAGAGTACAAAGGTTTTTCTGTTATTTCACATTTCCTCTAGACAACAAATTCACTTTTCAAGATACACTTATTCCCCAACATTTGCTGAGGATAGAGGACAGAGACCACAATGAAAATGTGAAATCTGTAAACAAAAAATTTCACCCTTCTTATGGCAAAAACAATTTTTAATGTAATCTAAATATAATAATAAGACAATAATCACAAAGAATAAAGTCATCCATATTTTTGACATCACTTCCAAGAAAAGTAACCATAATCTAACAAACACCATACAATATATATATATATATATATATATATATATATATATATATATATATATATATATATATATATATATATATTCCAAGAAAAGTAACCATAATCTAACAAACACCATACAATATATATATATATATATATATATATATATATATATATATATATATATATATATATATATATATATATATATATATATAATAAGTAAATAGAAAAAAAAGTGATGAGTATGAAAACGGTGAGTGAAAATGATGATCCTAAGAAGAGTAGAAGGTCAGTTGTAAGATGGGAGAAAAGGGTAAAGGATTACATGCATGAAAGGTGTTGATACTGGGGTAGCTGTTTTTTTGACCAAACAAGGAAGGAGTGTGTAGATAGGGAGAGGTAGAAGCTCTTCTACTGTGGCCATCCTCTTGGGAAATGCTCCCTCTTTGAGGGAACAGGATGTCATAGTTTATAAGATAGAATAGGTATGCGACAGAGTGCACTTAATAGACAAGAAAATGTAAAAAGTAATTCTCACTATCACTGAAGAGAAAGGTATATTATCAGTGAATTCTAACACATGGATCAGAAACGTAGGGTTGTATGATATTCCTGGGACAAGAATTTCTAAGTGCTCGATTGGGGAATGAAGATGATAATGCTAGGCATAACTTGGGGGATTAGGAAGAGAGCATCATGGATTAGGGAGAAGACCAAAGGTGAAGACATGGTAGGACACATCGTATGGCAAAGAGATAGGAAAAGGACTGTTAGAATAATAGAATAGCAACCCAGGGTTGATAAAAGAAAGCACACAGAGAACTAAATGGAGAGATATGATAGGAAGCTCTGCTGAGGTAATCTGGAAAATTTGGGTAGCTATTAGAGATGAATGGAGAAGTTTGGGAGATGTCCATGTCCTGCAGTGGACTGATAGAGGAGGATGATTATTATGTTCCTGTGAACATAAATCACATCCCTAGAATGTCATAGAACATAAGAGAGTTACTGTAAATAATGAATTTGTAACATTTTATGCCACAGACATGCAATTATATTAGGTGATGTCAACTAACAAATAACAAACTATTGTCTTTACAGGATTTGATTCTCCTGCGTGATGGCTTTGATATATTGCTGCCCAAGGTGGCTCGCTGCATTCATCGGCTGGCCAACTTTGCCAAAGAATACAAGGATTTGCCTACACTTGGCTTCACACACCTACAGTAAGGCTTTTTCAGGATAAATCTTGTATACCTGCTCATTGAAAGTTATTCTGTAGTTATATTTTTGAGTACCGAATGCCTCAAGGTTAGTAAACAATTGAGTACATCTCCACGTCTCTTCCAGCCTGTATTATATTATCAAAATCTGGACACAGATGCAGCATAGTTCTTCAGTTTTGTTGCTGGCCCATAAAATGTGCATTAGAATTTCAAAGATGTGGAGTTTGCAGAATTCCAGATTAAGTTGTTCATCACCCCAAAAGCTGTCTGTATTGGATACAGTGTTTACATCTCAACTATGATGGCATCTCTGACATAACAGCTTTGATTTGTACTGATTGATTCCTAGATGTAAAGAAAGTACTATATCATCTCAAACTCCTAAAAAAAGTTCTTTGTGTATGCACATGAAGTTCAAGGCCTGTGCTCACCACCAAGAACAAGGATCAGAACTGGTTGAAGTTTTAACAAATGGGAGAGTGGCTATAAGCTATTATCCAAGGAACAAATTGTTTTGTTTGCTATTAATCCACAACCTGATGATGACCTGATCTCATTGGTGACACATTCAGGATGCTAAGAAATATACAGATAGGTTTTTACTTCCTAGGATATAATGAGAAAAATTATAACTTCAATGATTAGACCAAACTTGGAATATGCGGAAGTGATATGGTCCTTTCACAAGAAAAGGTAGCTATGTGTTGAAATTAGAAAGAATACAGAGAATAGCAACTAAGATGGTGACAGAATTGAAAGACCTCACATATAAGGAAAGATTAAAAGAAATGCAACTAAGCACACTTGGAAGAAGACTAGAAAACTGCAAGGAGGCATTGATAGGATTTACAACTGGAGCAAGAAGTGGGAAATGGAGTTGAACGTCAAGAAGAAAAACTGGACAAATATAGATATAGAACTGGACCACATGAGTCTAGCTCAGGCCCTGTATATTACAACTAGGTAACTACAACTGGATGAAATACACACACACATGGTAAACAGATATGGGAGTCAGAGAAGTGAAATTATTATTGGGATTGATTGTTGATATTTGGTTTTATATTGTTAAATCGTATTGCAATATCTGTAGAATTGTGAACCTAGTAGATATCATACTCAAGTACCTACAATTGTTTTATAGAAAAAAATAACTAAAATATGTCTCAGCAATACATTGCCAGTTTGTATGTCCTGTAAAGCAGTCATGTTTCCCTTTGGTCAGAATTACTTGCTCATAAAGCTTCTTTATTGTCATGTATTGCATAATGTTGTACCTTTAATTTTGCTTACTTTTGTGGAAGAATTTTTTTTATTACTTAATTTGTTTCACATACAACCTGCTTCTTATATTAGCATTAACAATGCTCCCTATCTACCCAACCGTCTAGTACCACATTTAAATTACGTGTCGTATTCCACCCTTAGCGACCTCTGGCAACTCATGGTAACCCTGTCTCCCTCAGTTGAGACCGTCATTCTTTCTTGAGATGCGCTACAGTGCGGACTCAGGTTTTCTACAGTGCTTTCTTTGTTACTGCCCAACTATCTCTCGTTGTTGGCCATATGGCTGAGTTCCCTGACCTCCAGGAGGGTTTCCTGTCACCTTCTGCTATGGTTAATGGTGACGAACGGGCCTCCCCTCCTCCCGACCTTCAACCAGCTGACGCACGGAGGGAGGCTCGCCCACACGCCCGCCATGTTACCAGTCCTGGCTCCTCTCATGGCTCTTCCTCTCCACTTCACTCCACGTCTTCAGGGAGTGGTGCAAACCACTTCTCCAGCAGAGTCTGTGCTTCTTCTGGCTGCGGGAGAGTACTTGGAGGTGTAAAGAATGATCCACATACCGTATGTATTCCCTGTCGTGGTGGTTGGTGTGATGTAAACAACAGGTGTCAGGAGTGTGCTGATTGGAGCTCCAAGCTGGTTCTTAGTGCCCTTAAATACCAGCGGACATTGCAGAAGAGGCGTGAGTATAAGGCTAGGAAGAAGGCCCCTCACACTTCAGGTCAGTCATATGGGGAGGTTAGGGTTGGGAATCATCCCCCCTCCTGCCCCACCTCTCGTGCCTCGGGATCAGCCTGTGGTTCGGTGGGCCCAGAGGATTCTGTGTCTCAGATTCCTGTGCCTTCTAAGGATTCTCCACCTGATATGTCTGCTTTCTTTAAAGGATTTGTGGCCTTCCTGGGTTTTCCTGAAGGGAGCCACAGTGTTTCACTCCCTACCATGTTATCAGAGATGTGTCTAAGGAGGTAGAGAATAGATTAGCTCCTAATCCTGTCTCTTTCAGCTCCCTCCTTACCCTCGGTTCACGGTACAGTGCAGTCCGTTACCAACCCCCCTCCCGGCCCCAGCGCAAGGCAGAGTGTGCAGTCACTCCAAGCTGGTGTGCCGGTGGGGGGTAACCGGGGGCAGGAGAGGCATAGGGGTGGTGTAGGTTTAGATCAGGCACCATTTGATCCTCATTCCATGAGTATGCGATCTAGACCACCCAAGGATGTTCAGTGGAGGATCAAGTGGTCACGTCCTGTGGTGGGGGGAGATTTGGCTCCACCACGTCCTGAATCTCCCTCAGGATGTGACCAGGGCTGGGACAGGTGTGTGTCTTGTACACCACTCCTGCCCACTGATCCGGGATGAGGGTCAGGCTGTGTATTACCAGGGCACTTTGACTGAGGACTCAGTCAAGCCCACACAGCCAGAGGGGGGTGTTACACAGGCAAGGCCTAAATCCCCCCCTTGGTCCACAAGGCACACAGGAGCTCGAGGTCTGTCAGCCCCCTCCTCACATGCCTTCTACCACCAGGATCCATTTGGCTACTACACGTCCTCAAGTTGTGCCACCTGGATCATGGATCGGGTCCATGAGGGATCCTGGTCCACCATTCCCACCTTCTGGATCCCTGGGTCCAGCACAGGGTGATCTCGAGGATCCGTGGGATGAGATTTCGGAGGACGATTCTGGCACGCGGTCCAGGGTCCATGATGCAGTTCCTCCTCCACCTTTTCAATCCATGATGGCCTACATTACCCACTGCTTTCCGGAGGCGCTGGGGTATGCGGAAGTGGCTCACCGACCTGCCACGCCTGGGAAGGTCAGGCCTGAAGTGGAGAAACATATCCGTTTTACCAGGGCCCAGCCTATGGATTTCTCGTTGGATTCTGCTACCAAGGCTCTTCTCCTGGCTACTGAAGGATCCAGACCATCTTGCCCGCTACCCGTCCAACAGATACAGGAGGATCTACTCCGTTAGTGGTCATGAGTCAGCGGGGAAGGCAGCCAAGCTGAACACCGACTTGGCTCTTGCTCTCACCACTTAAGGGGAAAGAACCCCAAGTGTTGGTTCAACATGCTGATATGACCCGCCTCGAAGGCATTCTCACCCGTCAACGTGAGGCACAGAATTTTCTGTTTTGGGGTGTGGGAGCATTCTACCGGCTCCTTTCTTCCCTACAGCCTGGACAAGAGGACAAGCTTCTAGCTGATCAACTCTTTCGGAGTATTCAGTTTGCCATGGTGGACACTGCCAAAGATTCAGCATTTGCCTTGACCAATGTGAAGGCCATGAGACGGGAGGCCATCCTGTCCCGCCTCCCATCGGTATTTAAGTCTGCGACCAAGGTGGACTTAAGGAAATCTGCGATTGACTCTGCATTCCTTTTTGAAGAGGCTCGAGTTCAGGAAGCCCTTCGGGTTGCAGACAAAGCTGCCTCCATCTCCTTCCGGCAAGCAGTGGCTCGGGCACTGGTGAAGCCTCGTCCTACTTCGGGCACTCCATTGGTGGATCGTGCTTCTCGCACTAATCCTGTGGCTGCCTCTCATCGACCCTCGACCTTGTCTGGTCGCACGGTCTCCTTTTCCCAGCCAAGAGTGCCCCAACAGCAGAAACCTGCTCCCAGACTCCCTTCTTCCTGCCCAAGAACGTCGGGCAAGTTTTTTCGGAAGTAGACCCTCACCCGTCCCGGATCCCCATTGGAGGTTGCCTTGCCAACAATCTAGAAGACTGGATCACAATTGGAGCGGAGGCTTGGGTACTCGCCGTCCTCCGCGAAGGTTACATGATTCCTTTCACGACACCACCACCAGTCACCTCCCATCCAGTTTGATTTCGGTCTTACTCCCTGGGATCCGAGAAGGCCGAGGCATTAGATCACAAGGTTCGGCTTCTCTTAGAAAAAGGGACATTAGAGGAGGCCCCAGCATCTCCGGGATTTTACAGCCACCTTTTTGTTGTGATAAAGGCCACCGGAGGCTTCCGCCCGATTCTTGACCTGTCCTCTCTCAATCGCTACGTCATCACTCGATTCCGGATGGAAACTGTAAGGACGGTCATGTCTGCGATACGTAGTCACGACACGATCTCAAGGACGCCTACCTCCAAATCCTGGTCCATCCAGACAGCCGAAAGTTCCTTCGCTTCATTTGGAAAGGCCCACACTACCAGTTCAAGGTCCTTTGCTTTGGCCTATCCACTGCCCCACAAGTTTTCGCTCGGATGATGGGTCCAGTTTCAGCGGCTTCCCATCGGCGGGGGATTCGTCTCCTCTGTTATTCAGACGACTGGCTACTGTTGGCCCACTCCGAATGGGAGGCCCTCGATGCAACAGAGTTCCTTCTCAACCTGTGTGCCTCCCTGTGTATTCAGGTAAACTGGGGAAAGTCCCGTCCTACCCCGTCCCAGTCGATGATCCATCTGGGGATGGAGATTCAATCAACGGTTTTGAAGGTTTTCCCGACACAGGAATCCCTGGAAAACCTTCACCGCCAGATCGAGTCCTTCCTCAGTGTTCAATCTCCACCAGCAAGGGCCTGGTTGATCCTGTTGGGTCACATGTCCTCCCTCATCCATCTAATTCCGGGGGCCAGACGACGAATGAGAGACCTACAATTACATCTTTCCCGATCTTGGAACTCTCAGTTCCATCCAGACAACTTTCCAGTTCTGGAGGATCTTCAGTGATGGTTGTCGGAGCCTGGCCTATGGGTGGGACAGTCGCTACAATTGGCTTCCCCAGATGTGTGCCTGTACTCGGACGCCTCGACCATAGGTTGGGAGTGTCTGTTCTTCAAGCCTCAATGAGTGGTCTGTGGACCCCACAGGAGCGGTTCCTTCATATCAATATCTTGGAACTCAAAGCCATTCGTCTCAGCCTATCCCACTTCACGGAGGAATTTCGCGGGAAAGCAGTTGCGGTCTTCTCAGACAATGCCACAGCCCTGTCATACTTGGCCGAGGAAGGCGGGACTCGTTCAGGGATTCTCAATGCTGAGGCTCAGTCAGTTCTTCAGTGGGCGGAAGATCATGCCGTTCAGATCATCCCTCATTTCGTGAAAGGGTCCTCCAGTGTCCAGGCGGATTGCCCCAGCAGACGAGACCAGGTCATCTCTACAGAGTGGACTCTCCACCAGGACATCTGCAGTCGACTGTAGAGGACCTGGAGTTATCCCACAGTGGACCTCTTTGCCACGAGGCTCAACTTCCGACTGCCGAACTTTGTCTCACCGTTTCGAGACCCCATGGCGATCGCCACGGACGCATTCCTTTACAACTGGGATTGCCAGGATTTGTACGCCTTTCCTCTCTTTCCATTGATCAGGAAGGTTCTCAACTAGTTGAGGACGGCACACCGCGCCACCCTCATCCTGGTTGCCCCGTTCTGGCCTCAGAGGGAATGGTTTCCGGATCTCATCCAGGCCTCGGTAGACTCCCCCGGACGCCTTCCACATCGCAGAGACCTCCTCTGTCAGCCACACGTCCACAGGTTCCATCAGGCTCTCCCCATGCTACAGTTAACCGCGTGGAAACTGTCCAGCGAATCCTCCGTCACCAAGGCTATTCCTTTCGTGTTACGGAATTCCTGGCAAGATCTAAACGGCCTTCCACTCTTATGAATTACCAGCATAAGTGGAAAAAATTCCGGGAGTGATGCAAAGGGGAGGGCCACACTGTTTCTAACCCCTCCAGCCAAAAGTTTGCTGACTTTTTAGTTTTTCTGAGGCAGGAGAGCAAGCTATCTGTCTCAGCCATTAAAGGGTACAAGGCTATGCTCAATAGCATGTTTGCCCTTAAAGGATTTGACCTCTCCTCGGATCCAGTTCTCCGGGAGGTGATTAGAACTTGTTCAAGGCAAGTACGCCGGCCACCTTGCAGACCTCCATCGTGGAATGTGGACGTGGTCCTTAGAGCCTCGACACGTCCGCCATTTGAGCCTTTGGAATGGTCCACCTTCCGGGATTTGTCTAGGAAGACACTTTTCCTGGTGGCCCTGGCTACAGCCAAGAGGGTGGATGAGCTCCGTGCCCTGTCTATGGTCACAGCTACACAGGGAGAGGATCTCATTCTGTCCTACCTTCCTGAGTTTGTGGCCAAGACGGAAACTGGCCTTAACCCCATCACTCGGGAGTTCCGTCTTCACAGTCTCTCTTCTATTGTGGGACATGAGGATGAGGAACGTCTACTTTGTCCAGTGAGGGCAATGAATTGTTACCTGCGGCTCACGTCTTCCTCTCCTCGGCCTAGGAATCTTTTTGTCTGTACGAGACCCCAAAAGGCCCATGTCTAAGGTGGCAATCTCCTTTTTTCTACGGGATACAGTTAAGACAGCGCACCAGTCTTTTCCTGAAGATCTCTGTCCTTTGTTCAAGGTCCGGGCCCACAACATCAGGGGTATTGCCACATCTATGCTCCTATGGAAGAACAGCTCAATTGCCTCCATTCTAGAAGCAGCCTGCTGGAGGACTCAATCAGTATTTGTGGACTACTACCTCCGGGACATTCAGAGGCAAGAAGGAGATGTCTTTGCCCTAGGTCCAGTGGTCGCCGCTGGGGACTTGATGGGCTAACCCCCTATCACCATAATCCTTCAAGGCAGCAAGTGCCTTATCTTTGGGATTGCATTAGTTGGCGTCATTGGAGGAGTCATAAGTTTGCCCTCCTCTTAGGACATGCGCCTGGACGCCGGATGGGATTACAAGGAAAACTCCCGAGGGAAGTTATCCGGGTTAATTCCTTATGCACTGATCACTTTCACTGGTTCCTACCTGGGCATGGTTCAGGACCAGTGGTGGCCACAGGGTTTTAGTGGCCTGGTGTTTAGACAGGGTGCACACTTCCTCTTATACCTGCACTGAAGGTTCAACAAGGACACCCTGCCGGAGATCAAGAGTCCTAATCGGAAGCTTGGACACAATCTCCTTGACCTCACATGTATCTGGATCCTAAATTTAGGTGAGACTAAGCTGAGTTTATAATGTGGACCATTCGCCCTTTGTCGTATTCCATACCTGTGGCGTGACCCACCTCCTTTAATGTGGGAATCTGCTAATATAAGAAGCAGGTTGTATGTGAAACAAATGACATTTTCAAACATAAAATGTATTTTTTCACTTACCTGCTTCTTATATATATAACCCGCCCATCCTCCCCGCTACTTACCATTGCTTCAAGAAAGAATGACGGTCTCAGCTGAGGGAGACAGGATTGCCATGAGTTGCCAGAGGTTGCCAAGGGTGGAATACGACACGTAATTTAAATGTGGTACTAGACAGTTGGGTAGGTAAGGAGCATTGTTAATGCTAATATAAGAAGCAGGTAAGTGAAAAAATACATTTTATGTTTGAAAATGTCATGTCTTTGCATATTGGTCTGCTACGATCAGGTCACTGGACGTTTTTGTAATGGAGATATTGTTTCTGCAGGCCTGCTCAGCTGACTACTGTGGGGAAGAGGGCCAGTCTGTGGTTGCAGGAACTGGTGATGGATGAAAGGGCTCTTGGAAGAGCCAGGAATGATTTGAGGTTTCGTGGAGTCAAAGGAACTACTGGCACGCAGGCTTCCTTCCTCCAACTGTTTGAAGGTGAAATTTGTGAAACTGAGAGAAGAATGCAAGAATTTTAATCATAATTGACTGAATTGTTTCACTTTTATCCAGTATGATGTGACAAATGCATGAATGGATTGTTAAATGACAGATGAACTTTAATATCAACAAGTGCAGTACGATTCACATTGAAACACAAAAAATAGATATACCCTAAACGGAGCAGAAATAGGAAAATTGAACTCAGAGAAAGGCTTAGGTATGTTGGTAACTCCCAGGAAGCATTGTATTAGTGCCAGGAACACAGCTAACAGGGTACTTGGTTTTATCACCAGGAGTGTAAATAATAGATCAGCTCATTTGGATTATGCCGCTCAGTTCGGGTCTCCGTACTATAGAATGGATATAGTTAAGCTTGAAGCTGTACAAAGAAGGATGACTGAAACTATTCATGCGATAGGAAGCCTAATATACAAGGATAGAGGTGGGTGGGTGGATGGGTGGGTGAGAGATATATATATATATATATATATATATATATATATATATATATATATATATATATATATATATATATATATATATATATATATATACAAGTGTTTCGAAGCACTGTGTGGGTGTAACAACTGCTGGTGGTCAATATGCAAAAATGTACAAACAGATAAAAGTTTTTTGGAAACAAAGATTCATTATAAAGTCTAAGTACAGGTAAAGGTGTGAGTTTTTATTTATTCAACATTAAAAACTTACATTACACATTACAAGTATATTAAAATATTGACTTGAAAATTATTTCAACAATTATCAAAATTAGCATTATCTGACTTGTTTGAACAAGAGATGCTGCATTTACATCTACTGTTGCACAATACTTTGTTTTTGAAGCATTTGCAGTGTCTGTTCCAACAGGAATGGGTGCAGCTGTGCTTACTGATCCCCTGGCCCCGCCCTATCGAATCTGCAACAGCCACTTCTCGCAGACTTACTTCGCGATCCTTTGTTACTTCTGCGAGTGACATGAATTTTTCAGCACCTAGGGTGAACTGATTACGGGTGGACACCTGTTTAAGTAAACCGTGTTTTGTCCCAAGTGGATAAGTTCCGCCGTCCCTTGGCTGAAGGATAATGGCCTTTGCCTTCGAAAACTCCGCTCGTCTGCGGTCAACAAGTGGAAAGGGAACCCTGACAGAGTCCCCTGCGTGGGCTGGCTTGAAACGCTGTACTGATTTATCCTTCATTTTCTTAGCTTGCTTCTCCTGTTCTATTTTCGATTCCCTTTGTTCAGTCAGAATGCTCCGATTTCTATTACAGAAGCAACAAAGCACAGGGTCATCAACATTGTCTTTCACAACTGAACAAGGACCAGAAGGATGACATGGAAGGTTTTGACCACACGAGTTGCAATTTATGGCACAACTTTCAGCACTTCTCTCCTGTTCTACATTTTGATCCTCCTCATTGAGTGCTTCTGCAAGCTGTTCCTCTGTCTCCATGCCTTGCATTATTTCTTCTGGTATATTAGCTGCGGAAATACCAAGACGAGCCTTTTCTCCATACATGGCTTCATAAGGTGTTCTGCCAATTCCAGAATGGAAGCGTGTGTTTTGCTGCCACTGAACGAAACGCAATCCCTGTGACCATTGTGTAGTGTTGTTGTCTTTCCTCCAGCATGCGAGAATTGCTTCAACCTCTGTTTGCTCGTTCCACCGAGCCCTGTGATTGCGAATATCTTGGTTTCCCCTGAACTAGATTACACTCTGGCCACATAACCAGAACTTCCTTGATTAGCTTATTTGAAAATTCTCTCCCATTGTCAGATTACAGAATATGGGGGGCTCCTTTATCACAGAAAATGTCAACCAGGGGAAAAGCTACCTCCTCAGCAGTCTTAGTCTGTAGGGCTCGAAGGCATATCATCTTGGTCAAGTGATCCTGGTAGTTGAAAATGAAACGGTACTTCCCATCTGGCTGACTCTGCATATCAATCAAGTCAACCTACATAGACACAAAACAAGAGAAAATTATAAATAATGCAAATATACTATGTATTTTGACTAAGATGTAACTATTTTATATTTACGTTTATTTGTTTGGTTTCTAACCTGAGCTCGTGAATTCATGCTGTTCGAGACGATTGGCTTCACAACCACAACCACAGCTAGAAGGACATCAAACACATCTTCAGCACAAATGAATCGCAACTGAGTTCCTTTCCTCTGCAACTGTTGCACGGTGATACCCTCGATTGTGACCTCTAGGAGTTCAAATTTTTGTAACAAACGATAGTCCTGCTTAGTCTTAGGAGGATTAGCTTGTTTAAGTTCTTTCCAGCGACTAATAATTCGTTCGTAGTCTTCTCGGTGTATTAAACTCGAACAATTTGTCGCTTTCTTGTCCTCAGCCTCTAGAAGCTTTGTATGGAAAACGCTTTTCTTACTTTCCATGGTGCAGATTTTCCGGAACACAGTGTTCCGGAGGAACGAACTGATAACACCCTCACACACACACACTACACCTCGGCCAACCTTGACAACACCCTCACACACACACACTACACCTCGGCCGACCTTCCGGAGGAACACACACACACACACACACACACAGTGCTTCGAAACACTTGTATCACACACACACACACACACACACACACACACACACACACACACACACACACACACACACACACACACACACACACACACACACACAGTGCTTCAAAACACTTGTATCTGCATGGGATAATAATTCGAGTATGTTTGTACATTTTTGCATATTGACCAGCAGCTGTTTTGGTCGTTTTACAAAATGACCGACGATACTAATAGTTATTTTGCAAAAGGACCAAATCCGTGGTCATTTTTCAAAATGACCATAATTATTTGGACATTTTGCATACTGACAGACATTTTGGTGATTTCCCAAAATGACCGGGCAATTTGCAAAATGACCAATTTCGCAAAATGACCGTAACATATATATATATATATATATATATATATATATATATATATATATATATATATATATATATATATATATATATATGCCATATGTCTTTCATTATACTGTTTCAGGGTTACTGTCTACCATGCAACCTCTGCTTTTTCTGAGACCATAGTGTAGCTCACTAATTTTTGTTTCCCTACTCATGCAACCTAGGTGGAAGTACTCTAGAATGCCTTTCTTACACACTACTATAAAGGCTAATTCTTTTATATATTCTTCCTCTAGACACAATATTCTAAATATAAATTCTGATATAAAGTAATTGTCTATATATGCATACACACACACATACGCATAGGTAAATGCAAGAATGTTACCTAGAGGTTTCAGCTTGTAGCTTTAGCTTTCAGCTAATAGTAGTGATAAATCTCAGATAGCAGTATCAGGCAAGCATGTAGATGTGAAGAAGGGTTCTTGTAGCTATGGTTCATAACTTTGAATGTTTTTTTGAATTTATTAACCATGAGTTTATATCTCATTAGATGTAATTTTAGACCAAAGTACCTTTTCAGTACCTCAACAAAATTTTTCATGTTTTCATGCACTCAGGTATTACCTAATCACAAATCTGAATTAGAAACACATCTTACAGGAAATGAAGAGAAGGTGAAGAGGCTGGAGGAATTAGTAACTCAACTGGCTGGCTTTAAGCAGTCATACAGTGTTTGTGGACAAACTTACTCCCGCAAGGTGGACGTTGAATGCCTTAATGTCCTTGCTTCCCTTGGTGCTTCAGCTCACAAGGTAGGTTGTAGTGCTAGTGTTAGACATATAAAGTGATCAGTTTTTGGCTTCATAATAGTTAACATGAGGATACCTCATTAATAAATTCCCACTATAAAGTTTAATTTAAAGGGGGTCATATGCTGTAGCTGCACGTAGCTGCATAGGCTTTTGAGCCTGCAAGAAGACTACCACTATATTTATTTCCTGTGGCTCATGAAAGGCAACCAAATGGGACAGAGTTAGTGGTCTGAGAAGCCTCTCTCTGAATTCTCTTATGAAAAAACAAGGCACAGAGGGGGGGGAGGAGTTATTTTTTCCCAAAACCTAATTGTCTTGTCTTGGCTAACCCCATTTAAGGGGGATATAAGTTAGGTATATAGATAGATAAGTATTAAGGAAAAGAGATTTTTGTGGAAAAATAATAATGAAAGCAGAAATGAGTCATCAACTGTAAAGCCACGAATATTAATTATAACCTATGCATTTCAGATCTGCACTGACATCCGCCTCCTGGCCAGTATGAAAGAAATTGAAGAACCCTTTGAGTCCAATCAGATTGGTTCTAGTGCCATGCCTTACAAACGTAACCCCATGAGAAGTGAGAGATGCTGCGCCTTGGCTCGTTTTCTTATGTCCCTCCCTACCAATGCCCTTAACACTGCTGCTACTCAGTGGATGGAACGCACTCTTGATGACAGTGCCAACAGGTGAGGCTTTGGCAGGCTTTCTTTATTACCAAATCCTATATTTATGTAATAACTATGTGACAGTACTATGAACACACACACACACACACACTACAGTTTTACCCAAATAGATACAGTAGAGCTCCATTTAGCACGAAAATTAGGTGCATGAATGCGGTCGTGCTAACTAAAATTCATCTAACTGAACATAATAACCTATGTGAAAAAATTATTTGGTGAGCACTTGGCTCTGACTTTAGAGTTGTGTGTGTGTGTGTGTGTGGGTGGTGGGGGGGGGTGCGTGTGTGTGTGGGTGGGTGGGGAGGGTGTTGCGTGCGTGTGTGTGTGTTGTGTTGTGCCCTCCCTCTACCTCTCAGCTGCTTGCTCTGTACAGGGACCTATGTATGGAGTATGGCTCTCATATCTAGGGATGTTCAACTCACACAGTCTTACAAAACATTGTGGAGTCAGAAGCTTTTCGTCTCATCAACTCTCCTCCTCTCACTGACTGTCTTGATTCTTTAACTCACCGACGCAATGTTGTTTCTTTATCTCTTTTTTATCTCGATTTTCATGCTGACTGCTCTTCTGAACTTGCTAACTGCATGCCTCCTCCCCTCCTGCGGTCTCACTGCACAAGGCTTTCTACTTCTCATCCCTATTCTGTCCATCTTCCCAATGCAAGAGTTAACCAGTATCTTCACTCTTTCATCCTTTACACTGGTAAACTCTGGAACTCTCTTCCTTTTTCTGTTTTTCCACCTGCCTATGACTTATGAGTGTCAAGACACCTCTCATACTAAATTGGACTTCCATCCCCTGTCTTTATTTCTCCTACTGTCCTCTTTACAGGATCTGGCGGAGTTTTTATATATATATATATATATATATATATATATATATATATATATATATATATATATATATATATATATATATATATATATATATATATATATATATATATATACCCTATATTTATTTGCCCTTGGCCAATACCCCACTGCACCACAGATCTACTATAAATAGAGATTGTATATTTTTTGATTTATTTAAATATCTTACTTGTTTACCCCTCAGTATTTGGCATAGACCATTTCCTGTCTCTTACAAGAAACACCTGACGTATACACAAACACACATACTTACCCATACCGGAGGGTAGGATTCCCAGCCTCCTGCTCCAATAAGGATTGCAAGATCACAACTCCTCAGCTTATATTCTATGCCAATTTTCTCTTAGGTTAATGGTGTTAAAGCATTTAAGAGGACAAGCTCATTTTATCTTCTCCAGATCCATTATTAAAAACCAGGACATTTTGGTTGTGAGTTGAGCGCCAACAACAGATAAATGTATACATATTCTATGTATAGAAACCTGTCATTTTAAATCCTCTTATTTCGTTGCTATACAGATAGTGAGCTTAAAATTGTTAATTCATTTGAAGAAAATATATTTTTTGTTATTGTCTTGGAAAAAGAACTGGTGATTTTCCTATTAAACCTGACTTCAAAATTGCATATTTTTCATACATATTTAACATAATTTGTGCTATCCACAGACGTATCAGCTTGGCAGAGTCATTCTTGACAGCAGACTGTATACTAACCACCCTGCAGAACATCAGTGAGGGCCTGGTGGTGTATCCAAAGGTGATCCAGCGTCACATCTCACAGGAGCTACCCTTCATGGCTTCAGAAAACATTATTATGGCCATGGTCAAAGCTGGCGGCAACAGGCAGGTTAGAAGAAATAATAATATTTTTCCTCCAACTTATAATATTATTATAATGGATATTATTTGATGAAAAAAACGTTTGAATAATACAGTAAACTTTTGAGTTATCGGACCACGATGTAAAGGATTTTGGATTTAATAGACTGGACAAATATTGATACAATATCTATCTAGTGTCGGTAGTTCTATTTGTGACCAATGCTAAATAGGTTGCAACTTCATTCGCTATAAAACTAAAATGCTCTCACCCAGCTCCTATGGGTGAGCACTGGCAACTTTTAGATAATAATGTGATCATGTGGTAGCATCATCACCTCACTAACTTTAGTCCACACGAGGCTGTTTTATTTTTTATTCCCACTTTTTTCCACCCACATCTTTGGGAAATGATTTTATGTTTTGGAGGTATATATGGTTCTACAGTGGTTGTAATAGATTAAGACATGGTAGTAGAAAGAGGAGAAGGAGAAGGACCCACCCCTTCAGCTGCATCTACTACAAAATCTCTACTTGATTATCCTTTACCTCCTAGATTTCCTTGTGAATCCCTAACGTATAATTCATCCTCCCCCAAATACCTCTTCTGACCGGATGACCCTCACTTCTATAACTCCTACTTCTGATCCCTCCGCCTCTCATATGATCAGAGTTCTGGTATTCTTATCATTATTTCAACTCATTAATTTACTTTCTTTCATTATTTGATATCTGTGGTTTTCATTCCCACAGAAATAACCTCCGCTGTCTACTCTCTATCTATGTTCTTCCAAGTCTGATACACCTACTTACATCTTACGATCCATTTTTCTTGAACACTACTCATGCTAATTGCACTCCTGCTTTACTTATGAATCTAGTTTTACTGTTCTTTGACAAACTTACATCCTCCATTTGATCTAACCATTTCACATTAATTGAACATTCTTTCATCCCACCAACTTTTTGTCTCTGGTTCTGAAGCCCTCCACAGCTCCATTGTGAATACTTTTAAGTTCTTTTTATGTGTAAAGTCTTATCAATATCTATACTTCATTGTGTCATTATTCATGTATTTTCTGTCATGGATGTTCTCTTTTTTTTTGAGCTCGTCTGAATATATTGCTTGTCATATTAATTAGTATTAAACTGTTACTTAGCTCTTTTCCTTCTTGACAGATATCTCTTCACTATCCCTTTAGTGACCTTTTAACTTTATTATGCTCTCTCTCTCTCTCTCTCTCTCTCTCTCTCTCTCTCTCTCTCTCTCTCCTCTCTCCTCTCTCCTCTCTCTCTCTCTCTCTCTCTCTCTCTCTCTCTCTCTCTCTCTCTCTCTCTCTCTCTCTCTTTCGCTCCCCCCCCTATCAAGCTACAGGGAATTTTTTTGAGTATTGCAAGGTTGGTAAGATTGGAAAGAAAGTCCACCTAGAATAGTAGTACTTTATTGATTTTATAAGATTTTTAAGCTGCTAAATATAAGATATAAAAAAATCTCCATTTAATTATCAGGATTGCCATGAGGAGGTGCGAGTGTTGAGTCAAGCAGCTGCCAACAGAGTGAAGCAAGAAGGTGGAGAAAATGATCTGGTGGAGAGGATTCGAGCATGTCCATATTTTAGTCCAATATGTGAACAGCTTGACTTGCTGTTAGATCCAGCCACCTTCATAGGTCGTGCCCCTCAGCAGGTAGGTGAATGTACATGTGATGTTCAGAATTTTGCTGTAAATATATAAATATTATTTATGAACCGTGCTATACAAATATGGAGAAATTAAAGGAGAAGGAAGAGAGAGGGCTGTGCAAATGGATTAATGTGTGGTGTAGTGGATTGGATGAAAAAGTGAAGGTGAAGGTGGTTTGGTCATCTTGAGAGAAAGTAGAGTGAAGAGTTTGTGAAGAAAGTGAAAGTGAAACTGAGGGTCCTAGGAGGAGAGGAAGGGGTAAAGGAGTACATGCATGTAAGGGATGCTGATATAAGGGGAGGGATTGTATGGATAGGGATATAGAGTTAATGCAAAGTATTTGCCACACATCAAAGGTCATATGGCACTATGTAATGCTCAAAGGCAAATGGAAGAGCAAAGAGATAATGGTAAGGCAAAGTGTGGGGGAGGAAGGAACGTTTAGTTAATGTGAAATGGTTAGATCAAATGGAGGATGTAGGTTTGTCAAATAATGGCAAAACTAGATCCATAATGGGATTTAGAGCCATCAGTAAAACAGGAGTGCTCCGTTTTGGGTGCGGTGCCCTTCTTTTCTAGAGACTTTAGAGCTAAGTGAGGGGAATATTTGTGTAGGTATCCATGGGTGTGCGTATGTATGCTTTTTCTTGGGTGCCCCCTTTTATGGGGAGATGGCAGTTTGATGTCTAGATAAGATAGATTTGTATAGTCATCTTTTTTTTTTTCTCTATTTGTGTGCTAATGTGTAGTTTCTATATTTACTTAAAAACCTTCTCCACCCTTATTTTATATGATTCTGGAATTAGTATAAACATTACGTTTTGCCTCATAACACCACCATTGTAGTTCTCCAATTCATTCTGAAAATTCCAGCTCTAAAGCTATTGCATGTATGCTAATTGTAAGATTAAACGAGTACTTACCAAGTATGAAGTTTGATCATAATTTCACGAACATTTAACGACGTCACAGTGGTGCACAATGAGACGCTCTACAACCATTCCACCATCAGTCCGTTTAGAGAGTAGGTTTTAGGAAGCAGCCACCAACTACTGCTGAGAGCCCATGCCACAAAGTGAGCTCGGTGAATAGATAGGGCAGGGAGGGAGGGCATTGTGCACCACTGTGACGTCGTTAAATGTTCGTGAAATTACGATCAAACTTCATACTTGGTAAGTACTCGTTTAATCTTACAATTTCACGTCACAATATTTAACTGACGTCACAGTGGTACCCAATGAGAGCTTTAGAGAGGTTCCTAAAACCTACCAAATCACACAAAATTCAGAAAAAGGTAGCCAGTATGGAGCTATGGAAAAGAAAATCCATAGGAACAAAGTAAAGCACAACACTGTAATTCAGAAGATAGAAAACATTGACAATTATCAAAAATATAGTGAAACACAGTCCCACAGGAACATGGAAAGAAAAATCACCCATCACCCATACCAAAAATGGGGTCAAAGAACCCTCACATTAAACCCTGAGCAGAGGAAAAGACCAAACATTATACGACAAAACTGCCCTCGCAAACTGTCCATGCTGAGCGATGGGCTTCCGGTAGTGTTGCGTAAAGGTCGACTCCCTGGCCCAACCAATGGTGGAGACAATCGTGAATAATGGCAAAACCATGGCCGCCTTGCTGGACGATGCAGACCTAGTCGAATGGGGAGAAAATATAGTAAGGTCAATGCCAGCAGCCCCCATCACATCTCTCACCCAACGACGCAAAGTATCACGAGAGGCCAACCATACTGGAGGTCGTGTCGTCAAGAAAAACCCCGTAAGCACCCCTCGGATGGTCATTGTCCTATCAAGATAATGCTCAATGATGTGCACAACGCATAAGCAGTTGTCATGCGAGTAAGCCTCAAAGACCACCCTTGACAGAAGGACCCCAGGACGGGAAGTTTTCACCAGATCGCCAATCCCAAAAACAACCTGAGTCTCAGAGACAAACAAATTTCTTGTGTCCAGCAAATACAAGGTCTGGCCATGTAGGCCAGTCAACAAGAACATAAGAATGACCAATTTTATGAATAACTGAGGAAAGGACAAATCCTCCGTGGGATCCAGACTGCAGATATTAATCCAGAACTAGCTGAGAATCCCAAGTCATGCAGGAGCGGGGAAAAGACAGTCTCTCCAGGAAGACTGCCCTCATGAAACGGGAAATTAAAGGATGTTGTCCCGCAGGACGTCCATCAAAAGTAGCAACTGCAGAGATGCCAGACCGGATAGTGTTCATAGAGCTGTACCCGCGGCCTGTCCCCCGTTTCAATTCTGACAAGATAGTCTAGAAGGACATTCACAGGTGGTTGAAATGGATCCACTTCCCTGCCGAGGCAAAATGACAGCCAGCTGTTGATATGCGGCTCATATTGAGCCTTAGTGCTAGATCTCCAGGACCGAAGGAAAAACGGCAACCTCTGTCGAAAGGCCTCGACGTGTGAACGCTGCCCGGAGAGCACCATCCCCGAGCCCGAGGATGTGCAAGAGTTAGCTGTTGCGGTAAAAGCAGAGGACAGCGTGGAAGCAAGACTGGATTGGCTGCCAACACCTGAAGGGCCGCCGGAAACCACACCTGAGTTGGCCACAGTGGGAGAATCATCAGTGTTGTCGCCCCGTAGTCCTGCAGTTTCCGGAGAGCCCTGGATATCACACTGAAAGGTAGAAAGCATATAAACTCTTCCCACCCCAATCCAAGGTAAAGGCATTAATGCACATAGCAGATGGGTCTGGCCTCCAAGAAACATAGTTATGTAACTGAGCATTTATCTGTGTAGCAAAAAGATTGATATCAGGAGTATAAAAACGCTGACAAACCATCCTGAAAATACACGGCTGTAACATCCACTCACCATCCATCCTACTGACTCTAGACTCTGTGTCTGCTGTCACATTGTATAAACCCTGTACATGCTGTGCCGACAAAGTAATATCCCTAGAAGCAGCCCACTCAAAAAACTATTCTGTAAAAGCATGAAGCGCAGGTCATGTGCTACCACAACGATCAATACATGCAACCGCAGTGGTGTTGTCAGAGCAAAGCCTAATATGAGAGCCATTCTTATCCCGACAAAGTGACTGCAAGCCCAACAGAATGGCCTTTAACTCCAAAGAGTTTAAATGATCTAGCTCCTTGTGGGCCCAGTGACCTCCAGTTGTTAAGTCCCCCATCGAAGCACCCAAGCCAGTCAGGCAGGCATCCGTAAACAGTTAACATGTTGGAGAAGAAGAGCAGAGCGACCTCTCCTGAAAAACTACATTAGTCACCCACCAAGTGACTAATTCCCGGGCATGAGCATCTAAAACAACGCGGGAATGATAATCACCATAGGACCGAGAGAGATCCCTGTTACAAATAATCTCCAGGTACATGTAACGGAGAGGAGCTAACTCTACAGCAGGGCCAAAAGCCACCACTAAACCAATAAAAGAGGACAAGTCTTGTAAGGTGATATCTCTGTTGATGAGGAGCAAACCTTTTTCCTTGATGCGCTCCCTCCTACAGGAGGACAAAGTCAAGGAAACAGAGTCGAGAACCACACCAAGGAATGTAACCCTCTGGGTAGGCTCCAGGACTGACTTCCGCATATTGATGGTGAGACCCAGAGAATGAAAGAAGTGCGAGGCATAGCCCACCTGGGCCCGCAAGGCCTCTACCGATGAAGCAATAAAAAGACAGTCATCTAAATAACAAACCACAACCATTCCAAGGGACCGAAGGTGGGAGAGGACAGGTTTCAGTAACTTTATAAAGGTGCGAGGAGCAGAAGATAACCCCTGAGGGAGACAAGTAAATCTAAAAGCACGGCCCTTCCACCAAAACTGAAGCCACTTCCTATCCTCAGGCCTAACATAAACTGAATAATAGGCGTCCTTGAAATCAACTGTAACAAAAAAAACTGTTAGGGAGGATTAAAGGAATCACATCCTTCAGAGTGTCCATCTTAAAATGAATATAAGGCACATGAACATTAAGGTCCATCAAGTTTAGGATAACCCTCGCCGGCCAGAACCGGCTTTATGATGGGAAACAAAACCGTGATCTTCAGGTAAACAAAGCTCCACTATTGACTGTTTGAGGAACTAACATAATGTATCATTCAGGGTCTGATCATCCGCCCGAGACAGACAGGGTGAGAGGACATGGAGGCACAATCTGAAAAGGTATGGACACAAATTCTAGAAATTTTCCCTTCACCACATCATGAATCTAAGGACCCTGCACGAGAGCCCCACAGTAGGTTAGCAGAGAAAATCTTACACCCTCTAAAGTTATCAGGTGTATTAACTAAAGGAGGAAACCCGTAACTCACTGGAGAGGTTACTGCAGCTTTGGCCCATGCATCCCCCTCCCTGGGGAGGCTGCTGGCCTGGAAAGGCTGGGACTGGAAACGGGGCCGGGACTGGAAGCAGCACTTGCCAAGATACAAATATGGCAAGAAAGCAACAGCTGCTTCCATTCCTAGGTCAGGTCACTTTGGGGATCACTTTTGAGTGTATCTAACACATCACTTTCCCTCACTAGCACAAGTTACTTAGGTGTTATTACAGTGTTACACCTGTCTCATTATGAAGGTCACCTAGGTGTTAAAGGGTGTGTTTTGCACATATAACACACTCATTTATTGCTTTTCTGTCACAATGACTTCCTTCATCGGATGTAAATTGTTACTTACTTGTTACTTGTTGTCGTTATTTAACAAGTCCCACTCCGCCAATGGCGCTCTGCAGGACCGTTCATGTATGATTTTATCAAAGAGCATATGAATTACGAATAGTCATGTCATCAAGGTTGTAGCACTCAGAGAATAAGTATGTCTTTATTGTGTTAACAACTGACCACGGAGGCTGACCTAACCCTCACCATTAGGTTAAATTTATATAGGTTAGGTTAAGTTCGATTAAGTTAGAAAAAAAGTGGTTGGAAAGTCTGAACGAAGCAACACAAGAACAATGTCGGGCTCGGCGGGTGTAACACTGTAAATTTACCATTATTTTCATGTTTATATTTGTTATTTGTATAACGTTCAAGTTTTAGTCATTGTGCAGGATGGTAGAACACATCTCAGTGACAGGCTAGGTGACAGCAAAGATGGTCTGGATGGAAGCATGGCACTCCTCAAAGTGGCACTGTACCCAAGTGCCTCTGTAATGGCACTGACGAGGCGTGGTGGTGGGAAGGAGGTTAATGAGCCCCAGCACTGTGTTGGGAGTGCCACCGTAATGATGTTGCAGAGTGCCATCGTAATGGTGCAGCAGTGTCACCGTAATAGTGCAGCAGTAATGGGCACAGATATATACTAAGTTACTAACACCCTCTCCAGGCACAGGAGAGCACTCAGCTGACGTGAGGGCCTGACACGTGAAGGCGGTGAAGCGCAAGGTGGAGGAGGGAGTGTGGAAATATCTACCAATGACCGACTCCTCGTAGCAGACTTATCTAAGTCGTCCTTCTCCAAGCTCCCACGCTTCTTGCTACCCGAGGACGAAGAAGAGGGACGCCTCACGCCTGGGTGGCGACGTTAAACTGCGCAACCAGAGAGACAGAGAGGGTCAGATAAACACCATATGTTGTCTCCTTAGGGTGGTAGGAACCAACCCACAGCTCCAAACTGCATAGTAAATAATACATATGGCAGTAAATGCATCCGTAGATCCAGATATCTTTCACCCACAGTCAACTTAGGACTGTATAGGAGAAAGTTTCCCAGGCAAACTTCAACCAGGGAGAAGCGAAGCAGCTAACGTGTTGACTGTGGGGAAGTAGAATGTGAACTGGTGGTGGAATGGTAGTAGAGCGTCTCATTGGGTACTGCTGTGACGTCAGTTAAATATTGTGACGTGAAACTGTAATTGTATTTGAGTCAGATCCATATTCTTCAGGGCTAAGTGCAAACTACAAGTCTCTTCTTTGATATATATGTGTGTGTATATAATATACTGTATCAATATATATATATATATATATATATATATATATATATATATATATATATATATATATATATATATATATATATCATGTAGTGGAATCTAGTAATACACTTAGAAAGAGAAGGAATAGTAACGTAAAGACAATTTGGATTCAGATCAAGTAGATCATATGTCACAAACTTATTAAGTTTTTATTCAAGGGTAATAGATATAACACAAGAAAAAGACGGATGGGCGGATTGCATTTATTTAGACTTAAAAAAGGCATTTGATAAGGTTCCACACAGATCACTATGGAATATGGAACACATTGGAGGATTGAAAGGAATATTAATGAACTAGATGGAAGACTATCTGAAAGGAAGGGAAATGAGAACAGTATTGAAAGATGAAAAGTAAAAATGGAGAGAAGTAAAAAGTGGAGTACCACAGGGATCCGTTTTGACACCAATAATTTTTTTTAGTATATGTTAATGACATGACAGAAAGAGTAAAGAGTTACATAAGTCTGTTTGCAGATGATGAAAAATTATTAAGATAGATAGAAAACACAAGGATTGTGAGGAGCTACAGAATGATAAAATATATGAATGGAGCAAGACATGGAAATGGAATTCAATGTAAAAGAAAATGCCATGTATTGAAAACGGAAAAGAGTGCAATGAGACCCTCATGGACGTATGAATTAAGGGAATATATTATATCAATTGCAAAAGAAGAGAAAGATTTGGGAGTGGTAATAAAGATGTATAGATATTTGGTGACACTTTCAGGATGCTAAGGAATATACGAATGGCTTTTCACTTCCTAGATAAAGATATGATGAGAAAAATTATAACTACAATGATTAGATCAAAACTGGAATATGCAAAAGTAATAGGGTTCCCGCACAAGAAAAAGCATGCGTTGAGATTAGAAAGAATACAAAGAATTGCAACTAAAATGGTGCCAGAATTGAAAGTTCTAACATACGAGAAAAAGTTAAAAGAAATACATCTAACAAAACTAAAAGAAAGAAGAGAAAGAGGAGACAATTACAATATGTAAATTGATGAACAGTCTGGAAGAAACAGATAGGAAAGATCTAATATTAAGATGATAAGGAGAGGCTGGAAGAAAAAAATTGCAAAAAGAAATTTGCTTGAACGAAACTAAAAAAGTGAAGTTTTTCTCAGAGAATTATAGATATTTGGAATTGACTGAAAGAAGAAATGATCATGGCAAAGTATGAAGAACAATTGAAGGAAAAACTAGACAAA
>JAXIVD010002677.1:0-2500 GCA_036785275.1 Cancer borealis
GAGATAGAGAGAGAGAGAACCATTCAAGATAAACAAAAATATATCAACACAAAGCAAGGTTATGATGTGACCTGAAAGTAAAACCAACTTGTAATGGCTTCGTGTGTTCTTTACTTCAAGTTCAGAGGACAGGAGAGTCTTGGATGTGTGGGGAAGGGAGGGAGAGGGACATTGAGAGGGAGGGAGGGAGGGAGGGGAGGGAGGGAGGGAGGGAGGGAGGGAGGGAGGAAAGAAAGGAGAGAGAGGGAAGGAGGAGGAGGGAGAAGAGGAGCAAGAGTAAAGATAGAGAAGACTTGGAGTGCTGGAGAGAGAAGGAAGAGCTGAAAAACAAAATGCAATGAGTTATGTATTTAATAGTTTAATATTGCTTTAAATGTAGCAAATAAACTCCCAGAGGAGGACAATTTTTCAAGAAGCAGCTCGTGGTGATGTGTAGTTGGAGGGGCGTGAGGTGAAGGCAGAAGGCACTGAGCTGAGGTGAGGGAGGTGATGAGTCAAGAGAAGCAGAATGAAGGAATAATAGAGAAGGCAATGAGAAACTATCAGGGAACTGGCGCACGAAGCCTCTAAACTCGATAGGACTAGACTAGACTACTGTGCTGCCGTGATGGTGGTGGTGGTGGTGGTGGTGGTGGTGGTGGTGGTGGGTGGTATTGGTGACGTGATGGCTTATTGGATAATGCCGCGGTCAGGGCTTGGGATCAGCCAATGGCGTGCCTCGTTACGTATCGGCGGGTAATAAACATAAAATAGACTCCGGCTGGACATTCAGACTGCAGCAAATGGCATTCAGGTAAATCTCTCTCCTTTTCAACAACCTTTAACTCGTCTGCTAAGCCCCGCCTCTCCACCCCTTCCCAGCACCGAGAGGATGGCGAGGAGGTGACGAAGGGGACCGAGGGGGCTTACGAAGAGGTGTCCGGCGCTACACAATGAGCAGTGTCAGGAAGAGGAAGAAGGTAATTAGTTTTCAGTGGAGTTTTTCCTCGTAAATGACGCAAGGAAAGGATGCATTTCTCACCAAGCACACACAGAAAACAAACTCGCGGGACCTAAGGACGCCAGGGAGACTCAGACAACACACAAGTTCAGTTTCTTAGCAGCATGAAGGCGTGTTATGTACAAGCGCATCCAGAACTCCCTGCACATTTTTTGGCATGCTGTGTACACCTCAGGAACACATTCTACACCTTTGGAACACTTAACACACCTCTAAAACGCTTCACACTCCTCTGAAACTCCTGTTGCACACATTTGTAACACTCTTTACATACATTTGAAACCTGTAAACAAATCTGTAACGCTAAATACATCACTAGAAATCCATGGATGCGTTGCTGTTGCCTTTTTCTTATCGCATAACGAGTAAGAAAAACACAGTGATTGAAGAGCAGCGTTTGTATCACGGTAAACGAAAGTGTCTTGATTCCAGAAATGTAATTACCAGCAATCATACTCGTGCCATTAATATACACCAAGCATGACAAGAGCGGAATTCCCAGTTAGACGTGCTTGGGTTACGCTGAAGGTGGGTGTAAATTTATGTCTAATTATGAACATTAGTCGACCCTTTCTGCTGCAAGAACTACGTGGAGGATAGGGAGAGGAAAGTCATCAGGTAACATTTCATTTACGCTTGGGGAGGATTAGGAAGCATTGCAGTGATGTGAAGAGAGACACACATCACCCGCACAACCTCCCATGAACGTCAGGTAGCGAGTATTTGATAACATTTACGTGGTGATTATTGACTGTGTAGCTTAGTGAACGTCTGCATTGCGTGTGTGTGTGTGTGTGTGTGTGTGTGTGTGTGTGTGTGTGTGTATGTGTGTGTGTGTGTGTGTGTGTGTGTGTCTGTGTATGTGTGTGTGTGTGTGTGTGTGTGTGTGTGTGTGTGTGTGTGTGTGTGTGTGTGTGTGTGTGTGTGTGTCTGTGTATGTGTGTGTGTGTCATGGGCATGCAAGGGTGTGCAGGTGCAAATGGTGATGTTAATGGTTAATAAGGAAAGAAGAGAGAGAGAGAGAGAGAGAGAGAGAGAGAGAGAGAGAGAGAGAGAGAGAGAGAGAGAGAGAGAGAGAGAGAGAGAGAGAGAGAAAGAGAAAGAGAGAGAGAGAGAGAGAGAGAGAGCAATACAGACAGATAAACAGATAGATAAAGTACTTTTTGGTGTCACTATTACTCTCACCATTTGATGCACCGAAGAGGGGGATAAAGAAGAGGACAAGACAGAGGGGAGAAGGAAGGAAGGAGGGAAAGAGGAGGAGGAGGAGGAGGAAGGAGAGGAGGCGCTTCAACAGTTAATTGAAACCCTTATCAAGAGAACCAAGAGCCCCCCTCCCCCCCTCCCCCTACCAAACCTGGCCTCGTGAATGCAGTAATAAACATCTGCCGCGGGGTGATGACTTCCTGCCAGATGGGGTGATGGAGGGGTGATGGAGAGGTGATGGAGATGTGAAGGGTTGGGTGAGGTGAGGGGTGGAAAGAGAGGTGATGGGAGGGT
>JAXIVD010002677.1:7500-29530 GCA_036785275.1 Cancer borealis
TATTCCTTTCATCTGTATCCCTTCCCCCATTCCTTAATACCCTTCGATCCAAAACTCTTTCCTCTCGCCCCCCTCTTCTCCCTTTCCATTCATGCCCTTAACCACCCCACTCTCCCTTCCATTCCTACCCTTTCCTCCCTCACCATCCCATCTTAAATCCTTAATCCTACTCCCCTCCTCCATCCAGCCCGTTCCCCTTTTCTCTCCCTCACCCCACTCTCCTATCCACCCTGCCCTGCCTCCTCCTCTCTCCCTCACCCCACTCCTCCATCCATCCAGCCCTGCCCACTCCTCTCTCCCTCATCCCACTCCCCCATCCATCCAGCCCTGCCCCCTCCTCTCTCCCTCATCCCACTCCCCCATCCATCCAACCCTGCCCCTTCTTTTCACCCTAACCCCACACCCCCATCCATCCAGAACTGCCCCCACCTCTCTCCCTCACCCCACTCTCCCATCAATTAATCCCTGCCCCCTCCTCTCTCCCTCACTCCACTCCCCCATCCACCCTGCCCTGTGTCCTCATCTCTCCCTCACCCCACTCACCTGCCCTCTCTTCTTTCCCTCACTCCAGTCCCCTATCCTTTCAGCCTAGCCCCCTCTTTTCTCCCTCAACCCACTCCCGCATCCATCCAGTCATGTCCCTTCCTTTCACCCTCATCCCACTCCCCCATCCATCCAGCCCTTCCCCCAGCTCTCTCTCTAACCCCACTCCCCCATCCATCCAGCCCTCTCCCCTCCTCTCTCCCTCACCCCAATCCCCTATACATCCAGTCCTGCCCCCTCCTCTCTCCCTCATCCCACTCCCCCATCCATCCAGCCCTGCCTCCTCCTCTCTCCCTCACCCCACTCCCCCATCAATCCAGACCTACCCCCATCTCTCTCCCTCATCCCACACCGCCATCCATCCAGCCCTGTCCCCTCCTCTCTTCCTCACCCTACTCCCCTATCCATCCACCTCTGCCCACTCCTCTCTCCCTCACCCCACTCCCCCATCCATCCAGCCCTGCCTCCTCCTCTCCCTCACCCCACTCCCCCATCTATCCAGGCCTGCCCCCACCTCTCTCCCTCGCCCCACTCCCCCATCCATCCAGCCCTGCCCCCTTACCTATCTCCCTCACCCCACTCCCCTATCCATCCAGCCCTGTCCCCTCCTCTCTCCCTCACCCCACTCCCCTATCCATCCGGCCCTGGCCCCTCCTCTCTCCCTCACCCCACTCCCCCATCCGTCCAGCCCAGTCCCCTCCTCTCTCCCTCACCCCACTCCCCCTTCCATCCAGCACTGCCCCCTCCTTTCTCCCTCAGCCCACACCCTCATCCATCCAGCGCTTCCCCCTCCTCTCTCCCTCACCCCACTCCCCTATCCATCCAGCCCCGCCCCCTCCTCTCACCCTCACCCCACTCCCCAATCCATCCTGCCCTGCCCCCTCCCCTCTCCCTCACCCCACTCCCATATCAATCCAGCCCTGCCTCCTCCTCTCTCCCTCACCCCACTCCCCCATCTATCCGGCTCTGCCCCTTTTTCTCAACCTCACACTACTCCCCCATCCATCCTGGCCTCACCCCCCTCCCCCATCAATCCAGCCCAGACACTTCCTCTCTCCCTCACCCAACTCCACCATCCTTCCAGCCCTGCCCCCTCCTCTCTCCCTCACCCGACTCTCCCATCCATCCAGCCCTTCCCCCTTCTCTCTCCCTCACCCCACTCCCCCATCAATCCAGCCCTGACCCCTCCCCTCTCCCTCAATCTAGCCCTGACACTTCCTCTCTCCCTCACCTCACTCCACCCTCCATCCAGCCTTGCCCCCTCCTCTCTCCCTCACCCCACTCCCCCATACATCAAACCCTGCCACCTCATTTCTCCCTTACCGCACTCCCCTATTCATCTAGCCCTACCCCTTCCTCTCTCTCTCACCCCACTCCCCCATCAATCCACCCATGCCCCCTCCTCTCTCCCTCACCCCACTCTCCTATCCATCCAGCACTGACCCCTCCCCTCTCCTCTTCCCACTCCCCTATCCATCCAGCCCTGACCCCTCCCCTCTCCTCAACCCACTCCCCTATCCATCCAGCCCTGACCCATCCCCTCTCCCTCAACCCACTCCCCTATCCATCCAGCCCTGCCTCCTCCTATATCCCCCAACTCACACCCCCATACATCCAGCCCTGACCCCTCCTCTCTCCCTAATCCCACTCCTCAATCCATCCAGCCCTGCCTCCTCCTTTATCCCTCAACTCACACCCCCATACATCCAGCCCTGACCCCTCCTCTCTCCCTAATCCCACTCCTCAATCCATCCAGCCCTGCCATCCCCTCTCTCCTTTATACCCACTCCCCCATCCATCCAGCCCTACTCTCTCCTCTCTCCCTCACCCCACTTCCCCATCCATCCAGCCCTGCCCCCTCCTCTCTCCATCACCCTACTCCCCAATCCACCCAGCACTGTCCTCTCCTCTCTTCCTCCTCACCCAACTCCCCCAACCATCCAGCTCTGTCCCCTCTTCTCTCTCTCTACCCTTTCCCCATCCACCCTGCCCTAACCCTCCTCTCTTTCTCACTCCCCCGTCCATCCAGCCCTGACCCCTCCCCTCTCCCTGAACCCACTCCCCTATCCATCCAGCTCTGCTCCCTCCTTTATCCCTCACCCGACTCCCCCATCCATCAAGCCCTGCCCCCTCCACTCTCCCTCACCCCACTCCCCCAACCACCTTGCCATGCCCCTACCTATCTCCCTAAACCCACTCCCATATCTATCCAGCCCTACCCTCCTCCTCTCTCCCTCACCCGACTCCCCCATCCATCCAGCCCTGCCTCCTCCTCTCTCCCTCATCCCATTCCCCCATCCATTCAGCCCTGCCCCCTTCTCTCTCCCTCACCCCCTTCCCCCATCCACTCTGCCCTGCCCCCTCCTCTCTTCCTTGTCCCACTCTCCCATCCATCCAGCCCTGCCCCCTCCTCGCTCCCTTACCTCACTCTCCCATCCATCCAGCCCTGCCCCCTCCTCTCTCCCTCACTCCAGTCCCCCGACCACTCAGCCTTGCCCCCTCTTTTCTCCCTCAACCCATTCCCGCATCCATCCAGCCATGTCCCTTCCTTTCACCCTCATCCCACTCCCCCATCCATCCAGCCCTCCCCCCTCATCTCTCCCTCACCCCACCCCCCCATCCATCCAGCCCTGTCCCCTCCTTTCTCCCTCACCCCAATCCCCTATCCATCTAGCCCTGCCCCTCCTCTCTCCCTCACCCCACTCCCCCATCCATCGAGCCCTGCCTCCTCCTCTCTCCCTCACCCTACTCCCCCATCCATCCAGCCCTGCCCCCACCTCTCTCCCTCATCCCACTCCCCCATCCATCAAGCCCTGTCCTCTCCTATCTCCCTCACCAAACTCCCCTATCCATCCAGCCCTGCCCCCTCCTCTCTCCCTTACCCCACTCCCCCATCCATCCAGCCCTGCCTCCTCCTCTCTCTATCAACACACTCTCCCATCCATCCAGCTTTGCCCCAACCTCTCTCCCTCTCCCCACTTCCCCATCCATCCAGCCCTGCCCCCACCTCTCTCCCTCACCCCACTCCCCTATCCATCCAGCCCTGTCCCCTCCCCTCTCCCTCACCCCACTCCCCTATCCATCCAGCACCGTTCCCTCCTCTCTCCCTCACCCCACTCCCCCTTCCATCAGGCCCTGCCCTCTCCTTTCTCCCTCAGCCCACTCCCTCATCCATCCAGCACTGCCCCCTCCTCTCTCACTCATCCCACTCCCCTATCCATCCAGCCACGCCCCCTCCTCTCACCCTCACCCCACTCCCCAATCCACCCTGCCCTGCCCCTTCCTTTCTACCTCACTCCACTCCACAATCCATCCAGCCCTGCCTCCTCCTCTCTCCCTCACCCCACTCCCCCATCCTTCCAGCCCTGACTCCTCTTCTCTCCCTCATCCCACTCCCCCTATCTATCCGGTCCTGCCCCTTCCTCTCAATCTCACCCTACTCCCCCATTCATCCTGGCCTCATCCCCCTCCCCCATCAATCCAGCCCTGACACTTCCTCTCTCCCTCGACCCACTCCACCATCCTTCCGGCCCTGCCTCCTCCTGTCTCCCTCACCCAACTCTCCCATCCATCCAGCCCTGCCCTCTTCTCTCTCTCGCACCCCACTCCCCCATACATCAAACCATGCCCCCTCATTTCTCCCTTACCCCACTCCCCTATCCATCCAGCACAACCCCCTCTTCTCTCTCTCACCCCACTTCCCCATCCATCAACCCCTGCCCCTTCCTATCTCCCTCACCCCACACCCCCATTTATCCAGCCCTGACACTTCCTCTCTCCCTCACCCCACTCCACCCTCCATCCAGCCCTGCCCACTCCTCTCTCCCTCAACCCCTTCCCCATCCATCCAGCCCTGCCCCCTCCTCTCTCCCTCACTAGCCCAGACCCCTCCTTGCTCCCTCACCATTCCCCCTTCTATCCAGCCCTCTCCCTTCCTCTCTCCCTCACTCCAGTCCCACAACCATTCAGTCTTGCCCCCTCTTTTCTCCCTCAACCCAGCCATGTCCCTTCCTTTCACCCTCATCCCACTCCCCCATCCATCCAGCCCTGTCCCCTCCTCTCTCCCTCAACCCACTCCCCTATCCATCCAGCCCTGCCTCCTCCTTTATCCCTCAACTCACACCCCCATACATCCAGCCCTGACCCCTCCTCTCTCCCTAATCCCACTTCCCCATCCATCCAGCCCTGCCCCCTCCTCTCTCCATCACCCTACTCCCCAATCCATCCAGCACTGCCCTCTCCTCTCTTCCTCACCCAACTCCCCCAACCATCCAGCTCTGTCCTCTTTTCTCTCTCTCTACCCTATCCCCATCCACCCTGCCCTGACCCTCCTCTCTTCCTCACGCCACTCCCCCATCTATCCAGCCCTGCCTCCTCCTCGCTCCCTTACCCCACTCCCGCATCCATCCAGCTCTGACCCCTCGTCTTTCCGTCATTCATGTCCCCCATCCATTCAGTCTTGCCCCCTCTTTTCTCCCTCAACCCTCTACCGCATCCATCCAGCCTGACCCCTCCTCTCTCCCTAATCCCACTCCTCAATCCATCCAGCCCTGCCCCCCCTCTCTCCCTCATACCCACTCCCCCATCCATCCAGCCCTGCCCCCTCCTCTCTCTCTCTCACCCTACTCCCCAATCCATCCAGCCCTTCCCTCTCCTCTCTTCCTCACCCAACTCCCACAACCATCCGGCTCTGTCCCCTCTTCTCTCTTTCTACCCCCTTTCCCCATCCACCCTGCCTTGACCCTCCTCTCTTCCTCACGCCACTCCCCCATCTATCCAGCCCTGCCTCCTCCTCGCTCTCTCACCCCACTCCCCCATCCATCCAGCCCTGACCCCTCGTCTTTCCCTCATTCATGTCCCCCATCCATTCAGTCATGCCCCCTTTTTTCTCCCTCAACCCCCTACCGCATCCATCCAGCCATGTCCCTCCATCTCACCCTCATCCCACTCCCCTATCCATTCAGCCCTGCCACCTTGTCTCTCCCTCAACCCATTCCCCCATACACCCTTCCCTGCCCCCTCCTCTCTCCTTCACTTCATTCCACCATCCATCCAGCCCTGCCCCCTCTTTTCTCCCTCACCTTACTCCCCCATCAATCCAGCCCTGCCCATTCCTCTCTCCCTCACCCCACTCCCCCGTCCATCCAGCCCTGACACCTCCCCTCTCGCTGAACCCACTCCCCTATCTATCCAGCTCTGCTCCCTCCTTTATCCCTCACGCCACTCCCCCATCCATCAAGCCCTGCCCCCTCCTCTCTCCCTCACCCCACTCCCCCATCCACCTTGCCATGCCCCCACCTATCTCCCTCAACCCACTCCCCTATCTATCCAGCCCTAGCCTCCTCCTTTCTCCCTCACCCGACTCCCCCATCCATCCAGCCCTGCCTCCTCCTCTCTCCCTCATCCCATTCCCCCATCCATTCAGCCCTGTCCCCTTCTCTCTCCCTCACCCCCTTCCCCCATCCACTCTGCCCTGCCCCCTCCTCTCTTCCTTGTCCCACTCTCCCATCCATCCAGCCCTGCTCCCTCCTCTCTCCCTTACCCCCATCCCCGATTCACTCTGCCCTGCCCCCTCCTCTCTTCCTCACCCCACGCCCCCATCCATCCAGCCCTGCCCCCTCCTCTCTCCCTCACCCCACTTCCACATAAATCCAGCCCTGCCCCCTCCTCGCTCCCTTACCCCACTCTCCCATCCATCCAGCCCTGCCCCCTCCTCTCTCCCCCACTACAGTCCCCCGACCACTCAGCCTTGCCCCCTCTTTTCTCCCTCAACCCATTCCCTCATCCATCCAGCCATGTCCCTTCCTTTAGCCCTCATCCCACTCCCCCATCCATCCAGCCCTGCCCCCTCATCTCTCCCTCACCCCACTCCCCCATCCATCCAGCCTTGTCCCCTCCTCTCTCCCTCACCCCACTCCCCTATCCATCCAGCCCTGCCCCCTCCTCTCTCCCTCACCCCACTCCCCCATCCATCGAGCCCTGCCTCCTTCTCTCTCCCTCACCCCACTCCCCCATCCATCCAGCCCTGCCCCCACCTCTCTCCCTCATCCCACTCCCCCATCCATCCAGCCCTGTCTTCCCCTCTCTCCCTCACCAAACTCCCCTATCCATCCAGTCCTGCCCCCTCCTCTCTCCCTTACCCCACTCCCCCATCCATCCAGCCCTGCCTCCTCCTCTCTCTCTCAACACACTCTCCCATCCATCCAGCCTTGCCCCAACCTCTCTCCCTCTCCCCACTCCCCCATCCATCCAGCCCTGCCCCCACCTCTCTCCCTCACCCCACTCCCCTATCCATCCAGCCCTGTCCCCTCCCCTCTCCCTCACCCCACTCCCCTATCCATCCAGCACTGTCCCCTCCTCTCTCCCTCACCCCACTCCCCCTTCCATCAGGTCCTGCCCCCTCCTTTCTCCCTCAGCCCACTCCTTCATCCATCCAGCGCTGCCCCCTCCTCTCTCACTCATCCCACTCCCCTATCCATCCAGCCCCGCCCTCTCCTCTCACCCTCACCCCACTCTCCAATCCACCCTGCCCTGCCCTCTCCTTTCTACCTCACTCCACTCCACAATCCATCCAGCCCTGCCTCCTCCTCTCTCCCTCACCCCACTCCCCCATCCATCCAGCCCTGACTCCTCTTCTCTCCCTCATCCCACTCCCCCATCTATCCGGTCCTGCCCCTTCCTCTCAATCTCACCCTACTCCCCCATCCATCCTGGCCTCACCCACCTCCCCCGTCAATCCAGCCCTGACACTTCCTCTCTCCCTCGACCCACTCCACCATCTTTCCAGCCCTGCCCCCTCCTGTCTCCCTCACCCAACTCTCCCATCCATCCAGCCCTGCCCTCTTCTCTCTCCCGCACCCCACTCCCCCATACATCAAACCATACCGCCTCATTTCTCTCTTACCCCACTCCCCTATCCATCCAGCACAACCCCCTCCTCTCTCTCTCACCCCACTCCCCAATCAATCAACCCCTGCCCCTTCCTCTCTCCCTCACCCCACACCCCCATTTATCCAGCCCTGACACTTCCTCTCTCCCTCACCCCACTCCACCCTCCATCCAGCCCTGCCCACTCCTCTCTCCCTCAACCCCTTCCCCCATCCATTCTAACCTGCCCCCTCCTCTCTTCCTCACCCACTCCCCCATCCATCCAGCCCTGCCCCCTCCTCTCTCCCTCACCAGACCAGACCCCTCCTTGCTCCCTCACCATTCCCCCTTCTATCCAGCCCTGTCCCTTCCTCTCTCCCTCACTCCAGTCCCCCAACCATTCAGCCTTGCCCCCTCTTTTCTCCCTCAACCCAGCCATGTCCCTTCCTTTCACCCTCATCCCACTCCCCCATCCATCCAGTCCTGTCCCCTCCTACCTCCCTCACCCCACTCCCCTATCTATCAAGCCCTGCCCCCTCCTCTCACCCTCACCCCACTCCCCCATCCATCCAGCCCTGACCCCTCCCCTCTCCCTCACCCCACTACCCCTTCAATACAGCCCTGCCTCCTCTTTTCTCCCTCAGCCCTGCCCCCTCCTCTCTCCCTCACCCCATTCCCCCATCCATCCAGCCCTGCCTCCTCCTCTCTCCCTCACCCCACTCCTCCATCCATCCAGCCCTGCCCCCACCTCTCTCCCTCATCCCACTCTCCCATCCATCCAGCTCTGTCCCCTCTTCTCTGGCTCACCAAACTCCCCTACCATCCAGCCCTGCTCCCTTCTCTCTCCCTCAGCCCACTCCCCCATCCATCCAGCCCTGCCTCCTCATCTCTCCCTCACCACACTCCCCCATCCATCCAATCCTGCCCCAACCTCTCTCCCTCTCCCCACTCCCCCATCCATACAGCCCTACCCCTTCCTCTCTCCCTCACCCCACTCCCCTATCCATCCAGCCCTGTCCCTTCCCTTCTCCCTCATCTCACTCCCCTATCCATCAAGCACCGTCCCCTCCTCTCTCCCTCACCTCACTCCCCCTTCCATCCAGCCCTGCCCCCTCCTTTCTCCCTCAGCCCACTCCCTCATCCATCCAGCGCTGCCCCCTTTTCTCTCCCTCACCCCACTCACGTATCCATCCAGCCCCGCCCCCTCCTCTCACCCTCACCCCACTCCCAAATCCACCCTGCCCTTCCCCCTCCTTTCTACCTCACCCCACTCCCCAATCCATCCAGCCCAGCTTCCTCCTCTCTCCCTCACCCCACTCCCCCATCCATCCAGCCCTGCCTCCTCTTCTCTCCCTCATCCCACTCCCCCATCTATCCGGTCCTGCCCCTTCCTCTCAACCTCACACTACTCCCCCATCCATCCTGGCCTCAACCCCCTCCCCAATCAATCCAGCCCTGACACTTCCTCTCTCCCTCACCCCACTCCACCATCCTTCCAGCCCTGCCCCCTCCTCTCACCTTCACCCGACTCTCCCATCTATCCAGCCCTGCCCTCTTCTCTCTCCCTCACCCCACTCCCCCATACATCAAGCCCTGCCCCTTCATTTCTCCCTTACCCCACTCCCCTATCCATCCAGGACAACCCCCTCCTCTCTCACTCACCCCACTCCCCCATCCATCAACCCCTTCCCCCTCCTCTCTCCCTCACCCCACTCCCCCATCCATCCAGCCTTGACCCATTCCCTCTCCCTCAACCCACTCCCCTATCCATCCAGCCCTGCCCCCTCCTTTATCACTCACCCCACACCCTATCCATCCAGCCCTGACACTTCCTCTCTCCCTCACCCCACTCCAACCTCCATCCAGCCCTGCCCACTCCTCTCTCCCTCACCCCACTCCCCTATCCATCTAGCCCTACCCCTTCCTCTCTCTCACCCCACTCCCCCCTCCATCCATCCCTGCCTCCTCCTCTCTCCCTCACCCCACTCCCCCATCCATCCAGTCCTGACCCATCCTCTCTCCCTCAACCCACTCCCCTATCCATCTATTCCTGCCTCCTTCTTTATCCCTAAACTCACACCCCCATATATCCAGCCCTGACCCCTCCTCTCTCCCTAATCCCACTCCTCAATCCATCCAGCCCTGCACCCACCTCTCTCTCTTTCATACCCACTCCCCCATCCATCGAGCCCTACCCCCTCCATTCAGCCCTGCCCCCTCTTTTCTCCCTTACCCCACTCCCGCATCCATCCAGCCACGTCCCTTCCTTTCACCCTCACCCCACTCCCCCATCCATCGAGCCCTGCCCCTTCCTCTCTCCCTCAAACCCACTCCCCCATCCATCAAGACCTGGCCCCTCCTCTCTCCCTCACCTTACTCCCCCATTCATCCAGCTCTGCCTTTTCCTCTCTCCCTCAATCCACTCCCACATCCATCCAGCCCTACCCCCTTTTTTCTCCCTCACTCACTCCCGCATCCATTCAGCCTTACCCTTTCCTCTCACCTTCACCCCACCCCCGCGTCCATCCAACCCTGCCCCCTCCTCTCTCACTCAATCCACTCCCCCATCCACCCTGCCCTGCCCCCTCCTCTCTCCCTCACCTCACTCCCCCATCCTACCAGCCCTACCCCCTCTTTTCTCCCTCACCCTATTCCCCCATCCATCCAGGCCTGCACCTTCCTCTCTTCATCACCGCATTCCCCCCAACCATCTAGCCCTGCCCCCTCATCTCACCCTCATCCCACTTCCCTATCCATCCAGTCCTGCCCCTTCCTCTCTCCCTCAACCCACTCCCCCATCAATCCAGCCCTGCACCCTCCTCTCTCCCTCACCCCACTCCCCTATCCATCTAGCCCTGCCCCCAAATCACTCCCTCACCAAACTCTGCCATCCATCCAGCCCTGCATCCTCCTCTCTCCCTCACCCCACTCCCCCATCCATCCAGCCCTGCCCTTTCAGCTCTCCCTCACCCCACTCCCCCATCCATTAAGCCCTGCCCCCTCCTCTCTCCCTCGCCGAATCCCCCATCCATCCAGCTCTGCCCCCTCCTCTCTCCCTCAACCCACTCCCCCATCCAACAAGACCTGCCCCCTCTTTTTTCCCTCATCCCATTCCCGCATCCATCCAGCCCTGCCCTTTCTTCTCACCCTCACCCCACTCCCGCATCTATCCAGCCCTGCCCCTTCCTCTCTCTCTCACCCCACTCCCCCATCCGTCCAGCGTTGTCCCCTCCTCTCTCCATCACCCCACTCCCCCATCCATCCAGCCCTGCCCCTTCCTCTCTCCCTCACCTCACGCTCCCATCCATCAACTCTTGCCCCCTCCTCTCTCCCTCCCTCCACTCCCTCATCCATCCAGCCCTGCCCCCTCCTTTCTCCCTCACCCTTCTCCCCCATCCAACCAGCCCTGCCGCCTCCTCTCTCCCTCACTCCACTCCCACATCCATCCGGCCCTGCCCCATCATCTCTCCCTCACCCCACTCCCCCATCCATCCAGCCCTGCCCCTTCGTCTTACCCCCACTATACTCCCCCATACATCTAGCCCTGACATCTCCCCACTTCCTCTAACAATTCCCCTATCCTTCTAGCCCTGCCCCCTCCTCTCTCCCTCAGCCCACTCCCTCATCCATCCAGCCCTGTCCCCTCCTCTCTTCCTCACCCCACTCCCCCATCCACCCTGGCCTTCCCCCTCCTCTCTCCCTCACCTCACTCCCCCATCCATACAGCTCTGCCCCTCTCTTTTCTCCTTCATCCTACTCCCCCATCCATCCATCCCTGCCCCTCTCTATCACCGTCACCCAACTCCCCCATCCATCTAGCCATCACACCACTCCCCCATCCATCCATCCCTGCCACTTCATCTCTCTCTCACCCCTCTCCCCCATCCATCCAGCCCTGCCCCCTCCTCTCTACCTCACTCCATTCTCCCATCAATCAATCAATAAAATTGGTATGTAGGTAAGTAGATAGGTAGGTAGGTAGATATATAGATAGGTAGGTAGCTAGGTAGGTAGGTAAATATATTGATAATTAGGTAGGTAGGTAGGTCGGTAGATACGTAGGTAGATAAGTAGGTAGATAGATAGGTAGGTACGTAGATATATAGATAGGTAAGTAGGTAGGTAGATATATAGATAGGTAGATAGGTAGCTGGTAGATATACAGATAGGTAGCTAGGTAGGTAGGTAGATACATTGATAAGTAGGTAGGTAGATAGGTCAGTAGATAGGTAGATACGTACGTAGGTAAGTAGGTAGATAAGTAGATAGATAGATAGGAATCTCCTCACTACCTCTTTTCCCTCCTCCCCACACTTTCTCCCTTGCCTAATTTTTCCTCCTTCCTCTCCCTCACGCCATTCCTACCCCTCCCCCTTCCCATATACCCTTCCATTCCTCCACCTTACAATTCCTTTCATCTGTATCCCTTCCCCCATTCCTTAATACCCTTCGATCCAAAACACTTTCCTCTCCCTCCCTCTTCTCCCTTTCCATTCATGCCCTTAACCCACCCACTCTCCCTTCCATTCCTACCCTTTCCTCTATCACCATCCCATCTTAAATTCTTAATCCTACTCCCCTCCTACATCCAGCCCGACCCCCTCCTCACTCCCTCACCCAACTCCTCCCATCCATCCAGCCCTGCCTCCTCCTCTCTTCCTCACCCCACTTCCCCATCCATACAGCCCTGCCCCCTTTTCTCTTCTTCACCCCACTCCCCCATCCATCCAGCCCTGCCCGCTTCTCTCTCCCTCACCCCCTTCCCCATCCAACCTACCCTGCCCCCTTCTCTCTCCCTCACCCCACTCCCCCATCCATCCAGCCTTGCCTCCTCCTCTCTCCCTCACCCCACTCCCCCATCCATCCGGTCCTGCCACTTCCTATCAACCTCACCCTACTCCCTTATCCATCTTGCCCTCAGTCCCCTCTCCCATCCATCCAGCCCTACCACTTCCTCTCTCCCTCACCCCACTCCACTATCCTTCCAGCCCTGCCCCCTGCACTCTCCCTCACCCGACTCCCCCATCCATCTACCCCTGCCCCCTTATCTCTCCTTCACCCTACTCCTCCATCCATCCAGCTCTGTTCCCTCCTCTCTCCCTCACCCCACACCCCTATCCATCCAGCCCTGCCCTTTCCTATCACCCTCACCCCACTGCCCCATCCATCCAGTCCTGCCCCCTCCTCTCTGCCTCACCCAACTCCTCCATTCACCCAGCACTGCCCCCTGCCCCACCTCTCTCCCTCACCACACTCCCCTATCCATCCAGCCTTACCCCATCCTCTCTCCCTCATCCCACTTCCCCCTACATCCAACCCTGCCCCCTCCTTGCTCCCTCACCCCACTCCCCGATTCATCCAGCCCTGCCCCCTCCTTTCTCCCTTACCCCACTACCCCATCCATTCAGCCCTGCCCCCTCTTTTCTCCCTCACTCCACTTCTGCATCCATCCAGCCATGTCCCTTCCTTTCACCCTCATCCCATTCCACCATCCAACCAGCCCTGCCCCCTCCTCTCTCCCTCAACCCACTCCCCCATCCACCCTGCCCTGCCCTCTCCTCTCTCCCTCACCTCAATCCGCCATCCATCCAGCCCTGCTCCCTCTTTTCTCCCTCATCCTACTCCCCCATCCATCCAGCCCTGCCCCTTCCTCTCTCCCTCACCGCACTCCACCATCCATCCAGCCCTGACCCTCGTCTCAACCTGACCCCACTCCCCCATCCATCCAGCCCTGCCCCCTCCTCTCTCCCTCATCCCACTCCTCCATCCATCCAGCTCTGCCCTCTCCTCTCTTCCTCAATCCTCTCCCCCGTCCACCCTGCCCTGCTCCCTCCTCTCTCCCTCACCTCACTCCCCCATCTTACCAGCCCTGCCCCCTCTTTTCTCCGTCTCCCTATTCCCCCATCTATCCAGCCCTGCACCTTCCTCTCTCCCACACCGCACTTCCCCAGCCATCCAACCCTGACCCTAGTCTCATCCTCAACCCACTCTCCCATCCATCCCGCCCAGCCCTCTCCTCTCTCCCTCACCCAACTCCCCTATCCATCCAGTCCTGCCCCCGCCTTACACCCTCACCCCACTCTGCCATACATCCAGCCCTGCCCCCTCCTCTCTCCATCACCCCACTCCCCCATCCATCCAGCCCTGCCCCCTCCTCTCCCCCTCACCCCACTCCCCCATCCATCCAGCCCAGCCCTCGCCTTACTCCCTCACACCACTCCGTTATACATCCAGACCTGCTCCCTCCTCTCACCATCACCCCACTCCCCCATCCATCCAGCCCTGACCCCTCCTATCCCCCTCACCCCACTCCCCCATCCATCCAGCCCTGCCCCCGCCTTACTCCCTCACCCCACTCCGCCATACATCCAGCCCTGCCCCCTCCTCTCTCCATCACCCCATTCCCCCATCCATCCAGTCCTGCCCCCTCTTTTCTCCCTCAACCCGCTCCCGCATCCATCCATTCCTGCCCCTTCCTCTCACTCTCAACCCACTCTCCCATCCATCCAGCCCTGCCCGCTCCTCTCTCCCTCATACCACTGCCCAATCTATTCAGCCCTGTCCCCTCCTATCTCCCTCACCCCATTCCCCCATCCATTGAGCCCTGCCTCTTCCTCTCACCCTCACCCCACTCTCCCATCCATCCAGCTCTGTCCCCTCCTCTCTCTCTCATCCCACTCCCCCATCCATCCAGCCCTGCCCCCTCTTTTCCCCCTCACCCAACTCCCGCATCCTTCCAGCCCTGTACTTTCCTCTTACCTTTACCCGACTCCCGCATCCATCCAGACCTACCCCTTTCTCTCTCCCTTATCCCACTCCCCCATCCATCCAACCCTGTTCCCTCCTCTCTCTCTCACCCGACTCCCCCATCCTTCCAGCCCTGCCCCTTCCTCTCTCCCTCACCCCACATCCCCATCCATCAAGCTCTGCACTCTCCTTTCTCCCTCATCCCACTCCTCCCTCCTTCCAGTTATGTCCCCTCCTCTCTCTCTCTCACCCCACTCCCCCATCTATCCAGCCCTGCCCCTTCCTCTCTTCCTCACCCCACTCCCCCATCCATCCATCCCTGCCGCCTCGTCTCTCCCTCACCCCGCTCCCCGATCCATCCAGCCCTGACCCATCATCTCTCCCTCACCCAACTCCCCCATCCATCCAGCCCTGCCCCTTCCTCTCACCCTCACCCCACTCCCCCATCCATCCAAACCTGACCCCTTCCCTCTCCCACTACCAACTCCCCCCTGCATCTTGTCCTACCCCCTCCTCTCTCCCTCAGACCACTCCCTCATCCATCCAGCCCTGCCCCCTCCAATCTCCCCCACCCCACTCCCCCATCCACCCTGCCCTGCCTCCTCCTCTCACCCTCAGCCCACTCCACCATCCATCCAGTCCTGCCGCCTCCTCTCTTATTCACCCCACTCCCACATCCATCCAACTCTGCCCCCTCATCTCTCCCTCAAATCACTCCCCCATCCATCCAGCTCTGCCCCCTCTTTTCTCTTTCATCCTACTCCCAAATCCATCCAGCCCAGCCCTTTTCTGTCACCCTCACCCTATTCCACCATCCTTCCAGCCCTCTATCCACTCCCCCATCCATTAAGCCCTGCCACTCCATCCCTCTCTTACACTACTCCCCCGTCCATCCAGCCCTGTCCCCTTCTCTCTCCCTCACCCCACTCCTCCATCCATCAATCCCTGTCCCCTCCTTTCTCCCACACCCCACTCCCCTATCCATCCAACCCTACCCCCTCCTCTCTTCCTCATCACACTTCCCCCTTCAGCCAGCCCTGCCCCCTCCTCGCTCCCTCACCCCACTCCCCGATCCATCCAGCCCTGGACCCTCCTCTCTCCCTCACCCCACTACCCCATCGATCCAGCCCTTTCCCCTTCGCTCTCCCTCACCCAACTCCTCCATCCATCCAACCCTGCCCCTTCCTCGCTCCCGCACCCCACTCCCCCATCCATCAAGCCCTGCCCCATCCTCTCTCCCTCACCCCACTCCCCCATCCATTCAGCCCTGCCCCCTCCTCTCTCCTTCACCCCACTCCCCCATCCATCCAACCCTGCCCCCTACTCTCTCCCTCACTCATTTCCCCATCTTACCTGCCCTACTTCCTCCTCTCTCCCTCACCCCACCCTCCCATCCATCCAGACCTGCCACCTCCTCTCTCCCTCATCCCACTCTCCCTTCCATCCTGCCCTGCCTCCTCCTCTCTCCCTCACCCCACTCCCCCATCCATCCGGCCCTGCCACTTCCTCTCAACCTCACCCTACTCACCTATCCATCTTGCCCTCAGTCCCCTCTTCCATCCTTCCAGCCCTGCCCCCTCCTCTCTCCCTCAACCGAATCCCCCATCCATCTAGCTCTGCCCCCTTCTCTCTCCCTCTCCCCACTCCTACATCCATCCAGCTCTTCCTCCTCCTCTCTCCCTCACCCCACTTCCCTATCCATCTAGTCCTGCCCTTTCCTCTCACCCTCACCCCACTACCCCATCCATCCAGTCCTGCCCCCTCCTCTCTCCCTCTACCCAATCCTCCATCCATCCAGCCCTGCCTCCTCCTCTCTCCCTCATCCCACTCGCCTATCCATCCAGCCCTATCCCCTCTTCTCTCCCTCACCCGACTCCTCCATCCATCCAGTCCTGCCCCACCTCTCTCCCTCACCACAATCTACTATCCATCCAGCCCTACCCCTTTCTCTCTCCCTCATTCCGCTTCCCACTCAATCCTGCCCTGCCCCCTCCTCTCTCCGTCACCCCACTCTCCCATCCATTCAGCCCTGCCCCCTCTTTTCTTCCTCACCCCATTCCCGTATCCATCCAGCCATGTCCCTTCCTTTCACCCTCACCCCACTACCCCATCCATCCAGCCCTGCCCCCTCCTCTCTCCCTCAACCCACTCCCCCATCCACCCTGCCCTGCCCCCTCTTCTCTCCCTCACCTCAATCCCACATCCATCCAGCCCTGCTCCCTCTTTTCTCACTCATCCTACTCCCCCATCCATCCAGCCTTGCCCCTTCCTCTCTCCCTCACTGAACTCCCCCATCCATCCAGCCCTGACACTTCCTCTCTCCCTCACCGCACTCCCCCATCCATCCAGCCCTGCCCCCTCCTATCTCCCTTATCCCACTCCCCCATCCATCCAGCTCTGCCCCCTCCTCTCTCCCTCAATCCACTCCCACGTCCACACTGCCTGCCCCCTCCTCTCTCCCTCACCTCACTCCCCCATCCTACCAGCCCTGCCCCCTCTTTTCTCCCTCTCCCTATTCCTCCATCTATCCAGCCCGTCACCTTCCTCTCTCCTACACCGCACATTCCCAGCCTTCCAGCCCTGACCCTCGTCTCACCCTCACCTCACTCCCCCATCCATCCAGCCCAGTCCCCTCCTCTCTCCCTCTCCCTACTCCCCCATCAATCCAGCCCTGCCCCCTCCTCTCTCCCTCACCCCACTCCCCCATCCATCCAGCCTTGCCCCCGCCTTACTCCCTCACCCCACTGCGCCATACATCCATCCCTGCCCCCCTCCTCTCTCCATCACCCCATTTATCCATCCATCCACCCTCTTTTCTCCCTCAACCAGCTCCCGCATCCATCCAGCCCAGCCCCTTCCTCTCACCCTCACCCCACTCTTCCATCCATCCAGCCCTGCCACCTCCTCTCTCCCTCACCCCACTCCCCCATCCTTCAAGCCCTGCCCCCTCCTCTCTCCCTCACCCCACTCACCCATCCAACCAGCTCTGCCCCTTCCTCTCTCCCTCAACCCACTCCCCCATCCATCCAGCCCTTCTCCTTCTTTTCTCCCTCACCCCACTCCCGCATCCATCCAGCCCTGCCCTTTCCTCTCACCTTTACCCCACTCCCGCATCCATCCAACCCTGCCCCTTCCTCTCACCCTCACCCCACTCTTCCATCCATCCAACCCTGTCCCCTCCTCTCTCTCTCTCACCCAACTCCCCCATCCATCCAGCCCTGCCCCTTCCTCTCTCCCTCACCCCACACCCTCATCCATCATGCCCTGCCCCCTCCTCTCTCGCTCATCCCACTCCTCCCTCCATCCAGCCATGTCCCCTCCTTTCTCTCTCTAACCCCACTCCCCCATCCATCCAGCCCTGCCCCCTCCTCTCTTCCTCGTCCCACTCTCCCATCCATCCATCCCTGCCGCCTCCTCTCTCCCTCACCCCGCTGCCCCATCCATTGAGCCCTGCCCCGTCATCTCTCCCTCACCCCACTCCCCCATCCATCCAGCCCTGCCCCTTCCTCTCACCCTCACCCCACTCCCCCATCCAACCAGCCCTGACCCCTCCCCTTTCCCGCTACCAACTCCCCCATCCATTGAGCCCTGACCAGTCATCTCTCACTCACCCCACTCGCTCATCCACCCTGCCCTGCCCCCTCCTCTCACCCTCACTACACTCCCCCATCCATCGAATCCTTCCGCCTCCTCTCTTCCTCTCCCCACTCCCCCATCCATCTAACCCTGCCCCCTCCTTTCTCCCTTACCTCACTCCCCCATCCATCCAGCTCTGCCCCCTCTTTTCTCCTTCATCCTACTCCCCAATCCTTCCAGCCTAGCCTCTTTCTATCACCCTCACACTACTCCACCATCCATCCAGCCCTCACCCCATTCCCGCATCCATCCAGCCCTGCCATTCAATCCCTTCCTCACCCCACTCCCCCATCCATCCAGCCCTGCCCACTCCTCTCTCCGTCACTCCATTTCCCCATCCATCCAGCCCTGTTCCCTTCTCTCTCATTCACCCCACTCCTCCATCCATCCAGCCCTGCCCCCTCCTCTCTACCTCACCCCACTACCCCATCCATCCAGCCCTGTTCCCTCCTCTCTCCCTCACCCCACTCCCCTATCCATCCAGACCTACCCCCTCCTCTCTCCCTCATCCCACTTCCCCCTTCAGCCAGCCCTGCCCCCTCCTCGCTCCCTCATACCACTCCCCGATCCATCCAGTCCTGCCCCCTCCTCTCTCCCTCACCCCACTAACCCATCCATCAAGCCCTGTCCCCTTCTCTCCTTCACACCACTCCCCCATCCATCAAGCCCTGCCCTCTCCTTTCACCCTAACCCCACTCCCCAATCCATCTAGCCCTACCCCTTCCTCTCTCCTTCTACCCACTCATCCCGTCCAGCCTGCCCTGCCCTTTCCTCTCTCTCTCACCTCACTCCCCCATCCATCCAGTCCTACCTCCTCTTTTCTCCCTCACCCTAATCCTCCATCTCTCCAGTCCTGCCCCTTCCTCTCTCCCTCACCTCACTCCCCCATCCATCTAGCCCTGACCCTCGTCTGAACCTCTCTCCACTCCCTCATCCATTCAGCCCTTCCCCCTCCTCTTTCCGCCACCCCACTCCTCCATCCATCCAGCCCTGTCCCCTCCTCTCTCCCTCATCTCACTCGCCTATCCATCCAGCCCTACCCCCTCCTCTCTCCCTCACCCCAATCCTTCATCCATCCAGCCCTAGCCCCTCCTCTCTCCCTCACCCCAATCCTTCATCCATCCAGCCCAACCTAATCTCTCTCCCTCACCACACTCCCCTATCCATCCAGCCCTGCCCCCTCCTCGCTCCCTCACCCCAATCTCCGATCCATCCAGCCCTGCCCCCTGGTCTCTCCCCCACCCCACTCCCCCATCCATTCAGCCCTGCGCCCTCTTTTTTCCCTCACCCCACTCCCGCATCCATCCAGCCATGGCCCTTCCTTTCATCCTCACCCCACTCCCCCATCAATCCAGCCCTTCCCCCTCCTCTCTCCATCAAGCCCCTCCCCCATCCACCTTGCCCTGTCCCCTCCTCTCTCCCTCACCTAACTCCCCCATCCATCCAGCCCTGTCCCCTCTTTTCTCCCTCACCCTACTCCCCCATCCATCCAGCCCTTCCCCTTCCTCTCTCCCTCATCACACTCCCCCATCCTTCCAGCCCTAACCCTCGTCTCACCTTCACCCCATTCCCCCATCCATCCAGCCTTGCCCCCTCCACTCTCCCTCACCCCACTCCCCCATCCATCCAGCCCTGCCCCTTCCTCTTTCACTAATTCCACTCCCCCGTCCACCCTGCCCTGCCCCCTCCTCTCTCCCTCACCTCACTCCACCATCCTACCAGCCCTGCCCCATCTTTTCTCCCTCACCCTATTCCCTCATCTATCGAGCCCTACACCTTCCTCTCTCCCTCACCGCACTCCCCCAACCATCCAGCCCTGCCTCCTCGTCTCACCCTCACCCCACTCCCCCATCCATCCAGCCCTGCCCCCGCCTTACTCCCTCACCCCACTCTGCCATCCCTCCAGCCCTGTCCCCTCCTCTCTCCCTCACCCCACTCCCCCATCCATCCAGCCCTGTCCCTTCCTCTGTCCTTCAATCCACTCCCTCATCCATCAAGCCCTGGCCCCTCCTCTCTCCCTCACCCCCTCCCCCATCCATCCAGCTCGGCGTTCTCCTCTCTCCCTCAACCCACTCCCCCATCCATCCAGCCCTGCCCCCTCTTTTCTCCCTCACCCCACTCACGCATCCATCCAGCCCTGCACTTTCCTCTCACCTTCACCCCACTCCCGCGTCCATCCAGCCCTGCCCCTTCCTCTCTCCCTCACACCACTCCCCCATCCATCCAGACCTGCCCCCTCTTTTCTCCCTCACCCCACTCCTGCATCCATCCAGCCCTGCCCTTTCCTCTCACCTTCACCCCACTCCCGCGTCCATCCAGCCCTGCCCCTTCCTCTCTCCCTCACCCCACTCACCCATCCATCAAGCCCTGTCCCCTTCTCTATCCTTCACACCACTCCTCCATCCCTCCAGCCCTGTCCCCTCCTCGCTCCCTCACCCCATTCCCACATCCATCAAGCCCTGCCCCCTCCTTTCACCCTAACCCCACTCCCCAATCCATCTAGCCCTGCCCCTTCCTCTCTCCCTCAACCCACTCATCCCGTCCACCCTGTCCTGCCCCCTCCTCTCTCCTTCACCTCACTCCCCCATCCATCCAACCCTAACTCCTCTTTTCTCCCTCACCCTACTCCCCCATCTCTCCAGTCCTGCCCCTTCCTCTCTCCCTCACCGCACTCCCCCATCCATCTAGCCCTGATACTCGTCTCAACCTCTCTCCACTCCCTCATCCATCTAGCCCTGCCCCCTCCTCTCTCCCTCACCCCACTCCTCCATCCATCCATCCATCCAGCCCTGCCCCCTCCTCTCTCCCTCATCTCACTCGCCTATCCATCCAGCCCTACCCCCTCCTCTCTCCCTCACCCCAATCCTTCATCCATCCAGCCCTGCCCCACCTCTCTCCCTCACCACACTGCCCTATCCATCCAGTCCTACCCCCTCCTCTCTCCCTCACCCCACTTTCCCATCCATCCAGCCCTGCCCCCTCCTCGTTCCCTCACGCCACTTCCCGATCCATCCAGCCCTGCCCCCTCCTCTCTCTCTCTCACCCCACTCGCCCATCCATTCAGCCCTGCGCCCTCTTTTCTCCCTCACCCCACTCCTGCATCAATTCAGCCATGTCCCTTCCTTTCATCCTCACCCCACTCCCCCATCCATCCAGCCCTGTCCCCTCCTCTCTCCATCAAGCCACTCCCCCATCCACCCTGCCCTATCCCCTCCTCTGTCTCTCACCTAACTCCCCCATCCATCCAGCCCTGTCCCCTCTTTTCTCCCTCACCCTACTCCCTCATCCATCCAGCCCTGCCCCTTCCTCTCTCCCTCATCGCACTCCCCCATCCTTCCAACCCTAACCCTCGTCTCACCCTCACCCCACTCCCCCATCCATCTAGCCCTGCCCCCTCCACTCTCCCTCACCCCATTCCCCCATCCATCCAGCCATGCCCCCTCCTCTTTCACTCAATCCACTCCCCCGTCCACCCTGCCCTGCCCCCTCCTCTCTCCCTCACCTCACTCCCCCATCCTACCAGCCCTGCCCCATCTTTTCTCCCTCACCCTATTCCCTTATCTATCCAGCCCTGCACCTTCCTCTCTCCCTCACCGCATTCCCCCAACCATCCAACCCTGCCTCTTCGTCTCACCCTCACCCCACTCCCCCATCCATCCAGCCCTGCCCCCGCCTTACTCCCTCACCCCACTCCGCCATCCATCCAGCCCTGCCCCCTCCTCTCTCCATCACCCCACTCCCCCATCCATCCAGCCTTGCCCCCTCATCTCTCCCTCACCCCGCTCCCGCATCCATCCAGCCCTGCCCCTTCATGTCACCCTCACCCCACTCTCCCATCCATCCAGCCTTGCCGCTTCCTCTCTCCCTTATCCAACTGCCCCCTCCATCCAGCCCTGTCCCCTCCTCTCTCCCTCACCCCACTCCCCCATCCATCCAGCTCTGCCCCCTGCTCTCTCCCTCAACCCACTCCCCCATCCATCCAGCCCTGTCCCCTCTTTTCTCCCTCACCTTACTCACGCATCCATCCAGCCCTGCCCTTTCCTCTCACCTTCACACCACTCCCGCGTCCATCCAGCCCTGCCCCTTCCTCTCTCCCTCACCCCACTCCCCCATCCATCCAGACCTGCCCCCTCTTTTCTCCCTCACCCCACTCCTGCATCCATCCAGCCCTGCCCTTTCCTCTCACCTTCATCCCACTCCCGCGTCCATCCAGCCCTGCCCCTTCCTCTCTCCCTCA
>JAXIVD010002677.1:29730-39730 GCA_036785275.1 Cancer borealis
CTGCACCCTCCTCTCTCCCTCACCCCACTCCCCTATCCATCTAGCCCTGCCCCCACCTCACTCCCTCACCAAACTCTGCCATCCATCCAGCCCTGCATCCTCCTCTCTCCCTCACCCCACTCCCCCATCCATCCAGCCCTGCCCATTCAGCTCTCCCTCACCCCACTACACCATCCATTAAGCCCTGCCCCCTCCTCTCTCCCTCGCCCAATCCCCCATCCATCCAGCTCTGCCCCCTCCTCTCTCCCTCAACCCACTCCCCCATCCAACAAGCCCTGCTCCCTCTTTTTTCCCTCACCCCATTCCCGCATCCATCCAGCCCTGCACCTACCTCTCTTCATCACCGCACTGCCCCCAACCATCTAGCCCTGCCCCTCATCTCACCCTCATCCCACTTCCCTATCCATCCAGCCCTGCCCCTTCCTCTCTCCCTCACCCCACTCCCCCATCCATCCAGCCCTGCATCCTCCTCTCTCCCTCACCCCACTCCCCCATCCATCCAGCCCTGCCCATTCAGCTCTCCCTCACCCCACTCCCCCATCCATTAAGCCCTGCCCCCTCCTCTCTCCCTCGCCCAATCCCCCATCCATCCAGCTCTGCCCCCTCCTCTCTCCCTCAACCCACTCCCCCATCCAACAAGCCCTGCTCCCTCTTTTTTCCCTCACCCCATTCCCGCATCCATCCAGCCCTGCCCTTTCCTCTCACCCTCATCCCACTCCCGCATCTATCCAGCCCTGCCCCTTCCTCTCTCTCTCACCCCACTCTCCCATCCATCCAGCGCTGTCCCCTCCTCTCTCCATCACCCCACTCCCCCATCCATCCAGCCCTGCCCCTTCCTCTCTCCCTCACCTCACGCTCCCATCCATCAACTCTTGCCCCCTCCTCTCTCCCTCACTCCACTCCCTCATCCATCCACCCCTGCCCCCTCCTCTCTCCCTCACCCTACTCCCCCATCCATCCAGCCCTGCCGCCTCCTCTCTCCCTCACTCCACTCCCACATCCATCCGGCCCTGCCCCCTCATCTCTCCCTCACCCTACTCCCCCATCCATCCAGCCCTGCCCCTTCGTCTAACCCCCACTCTACTCCCCCATACATCTAGCCCTGACCCCTCCCCACTTCCTCTACCAATTCCCCTATCCATCTAGCCCTGCCCCCTCCTCTCTCCCTCAGCCCACTCCCTCATCCATCCAGCCCTGTCCCCTCCTCTCTTCCTCACCCCACTCCCCCATCCACCCTGGCCTTCCCCCTCCTCTCTCCCTCACCTCACTCCCCCATCCATCCAGCTCAGCCCTCTCTTTTCTCCTTCATCCTACTCCCCCATCCATCCATCTCTGCCCCTCTCTATCACCGTCACCCAACTCCCCCATCCATCTAGCCATCACACCACTCCCCCATCCATCCATCCCTGCCACTTCATCTCTCTCTCACCCCACTCCCCCATCCATCCAGCCCTGCCCCCTCCTCTCTCCCTCACTCCATTCTCCCATCAATCAATCAATAAAATTGGTATGTAGGTAAGTAGATAGGTAGGTAGGTAGATATATAGATAGGTAGGTAGGTAGGTAGATATATAGATAGGTAGGTAGCTAGGTAGGTAGGTCGATATATTGATAATTAGGTAGGTAGGTAGGTCGGTAGATAGGTAGATACGTAGGTAGATAAGTAGGTAGATAAGTAGATAGATAGATAGGAATCTCCTCACTATCTCTTTTCCCTCCTCCCCACACTTTCTCCCTTGCCTAATTTTTCCTCCTTCCTCTCCCTCACGCCATTCCTACCACTCCCCCTTCCCATATACCCTTCCATTCCTCCACCTTACTATTCCTTTCATCTGTGTCCCTTCCCCATTCCTTAATACCCTTCCATCCAAAACACTTTACTCTCCCCCCCTCTTCTCCCTTTCCATTCATGCCCTTAACCCATCCACTCTCCCTTCCATTCCTACCCTTTCCTCCATCACCATCCCATCTTAAATTCTTAATCCTATTCCCCTCCTACATCCAGCCCGACCCCCTCTTCACTCCCTCACCCAACTCACCCATCCATCCAGCCCTGCCTCCTCCTCTCTCCCTCACCCCACTCCCCCATCCATTCAGCCCTGCCCCCTCCTCTCTCCTTCACCCCACTCCCCCATCCATCCAGCCCTGCCCGCTTCTCTCTCCCTCACTCCCTTCCCCATCCAACCTGCCCTGCCCACTTCTCTCTCCCTCACCCCACTCCCCCATCCATCCAGCCCTGCCTCCTCCTACTACTTCAATGACGGCGTGTTTACCTGTGCCTGGACAGCTTCCCTGATTTCCTGGCTCTGTGGCTTAACTATACACCTTCAACGCTACAGGATAGGGCTAGAAGACGCATAAGCACAGTAAGAGCATATGGGCATTATATGGAAAGTTGAGGGTTTGGACTCTGTCGTTTTTTTGCCTGTGAAATCCTGGTACTCAGAGCAAACCCCCCCTTGACAATTTTGTCAGGGTTGGCGCATGTGCACTGAACTATAAGAGACGTCATCGTTACCTTGACAACGGTGTCGCGTCCTAGCCAAAGCTCAACTACTATTTATGCAAACCCATATTTGCCACCTTTTGCCCAAGCTCACTAAAGCAGCCTTCTAGTCTATTCATTTATAGACAATTAAGGTACACAGTCAGCCACCTTGTAAACGCCTGACAACATGGCTGCTACTGACTCAAATACACAACCTTCTCTGACTTCCACTGATCAGCCCGGCCACTCAGTACCTCCCAGGTGCCCAGAATCTAGAGAAACCTTGGAACAATACCGGAAATCAGACCTACAAAAAAAATGCCGAGAACTTGGACTGTCCAACGTATGGGTGAGAAAGGATCAACTCATCAACATGATCCTTCAGAATTCCCGACCTGACACAGCACCAGGTACTGATGACACTCTCTCGACCACACCTACTCTCAACATTGGTACGGCACCTCAAGCTGAAGCCACTCGTCACGAAGCAGCTAACTCGTTTGACCCTATGGATGGGCAGCCACGCCAGCCTGCCGCCACCGAAACAGCTAACTCGCTTGACCCTGTGGATGGGCAGCCACGCCAGCCTGCCGTCACCGAATCGCCACACCACGACGACTCCATGAATCTACGCCACAGCGATACCGACCAATCACACCGCTCTAATCACTCTGAGATACATCAATCACTTTGCCCTGACATTCTGAAAATTGCCCTTGATATTGAGAGCATTAAAAACCTTATGAAAACTAAAGACATGGAAATCTATCTTCTGAATGATGAAGTCAAGACAGCATATGAAACCATTAAGTCACTACAAACACGAATCACCCATCTGGAACAAGTACTTCAGTCTAGCACTAGCAGTGAACAGCCCCAGACAAGGCGCTCCACTTCACCTCCTGCACACAGTCTACTTCTGGGTGACGGGAACTTATGCCAGGTCCATTATAACGACCTAGGAAACAACTGCTCCGTAAAAACTATTAAAGGCGCCAATGTTGACCTGCTCCGCTGTTGGATTACGGAAGTAATGAACCAACCTCCAACAACAGGTGTGATTTATTGCGGCGGCAATGATATTATTGATGAATCTCCCAGTGATAAAATCCTTGATGACTTAGGTTAATTAATAAGTGACTTGAAAGAAAAAAATGACGATATGAAATTATATGTTTGTCAGGTTGTACCACACATAATGTTAGATCAATTCAGAACCCAAATTGAAGCATATAATGAACACTTGCTAAGATGGGGTGAAACAAATAGCGTTAAGATCATCAAAACCCCCCCTCACTTCACACTCAGCACTGGTGATTTGGATGATTTCTGTTTGGATTCAGATGATAACAACTCAACACTTAGTAGACTTGGTGCCGTCAGACTACTTGACTCAATTGATGCACAATGTCCTGATTTTAATTTAAGTAGGAATTGGAATAAAGTTAAGAAGGCTCCTATAAATGCCAATAAGATTACACAAACTTCGTCTCCACTTCTTCCCCCTCACCGTTCCGACCTTGTGCTGCAGCCCTTACCCCACAGATCGATCCCCAGTGCTGCCCCCCATCCACCACCAGGCCCCTCTGTACGCGGTGCTATCCCTCACCGCTTACGTGGCAGTCGTGAGCACAATGGACGGGAACACCTAACTGCTGCATCGCGACATGACACAGACTCCCTGCCAATTCCTGGTGCTCGCTGGAACCATCACGTGCAGGGGAGGGCCATGGCTGGCCATAACACCTCCCCGTGGCGCCGCGGTGACGAACAGTCGCGGTCTGTCTCGAACCATGCACCGCACCACGCAGCCCCGACCTCTCCAATTCCTGCCGCTCGCTGGAGTCGTCACGTGCAGGGGAGGACCATGGTCAGCCAAAACACCTACAACACTCACTCGTGGCGCCACGGTGACGAACTGTCGCGGCCTGTCTTAAACTACGCACCTCACCACACAGCTCCGAGCTATGGCTGTTATAACTGTGGGGAATACAACCATAGACTGGCAACTTGTCGATTCGACCACAGACTGAGGTTTGGTAATTGTCGTCGCCTTGGCCACAAAGAAAAATTATGTCAACTTCCACATACATAGGATTCCGGCCATGAAGACAGTGCCACTTACTCGAACAAAAAGGACAAATTGAAAATTGAACACATCAATGCACAAAGTCTTTTATGTAATCTTGACGAAATACGTCTTTTAGTGAATGAACGTCAACCAGACATTTTATGTGTTAGTGAAACCTGGTTGACTAAAGATATTTTAGACCAGCACATTGCTATTTCTGATTTTAATGTATATAGATGTGATAAAAATAGAGGTGGAGGTGTATGCATATACGTTAGGAATATTTGTACTGTCACTGTGATTGATGTAAACATCGACCGAGTCGAGGGGATTGAGGACTTGTGGCTTACCGTCCAATGCCGCAAACTACCTTCCATAACATTTGGCTGCATGTACCGTCACCCGCACGCCAACTCTCTCACATTCGACTACATATTAGATGTTTTTAATTATATACACCTTAGAAATAAGCCTTTTTATGTCTTGGGAGATTTTAATTGTAATTTTTTATCAAAGAACAACAAAATGGAGCAAATAATTAACAATACGAAATTAAATCAGTTAGTGAACAAGCCAACAAGAACTACATCCCTGTCGGCAACATTACTGGATCTTATTGTGACAAATAGTCCTGCCTTAGTGCTGGACCACGATGTTATTGTATGCCCCATTGCTGACCATGACTTAGTAACTCTCACTATTGACATTGCCAAACCTAAAAGGATACCCATAACAAAAACATTCCGTGAAATGAAGAACTACTCACCAGAATTATTTTGCAATTTATTAATATCAGAAAGTAAGACGTTAGATAATATCTACAGTACCAATAACGTCAATACTCAAGTTGAGGTTCTAAATTGTGTCTTCTTAAAATGTCTTGATTTTTGCGCTCCCTTAGTGACGAAGGAATTGAAAAGACCTTTTGCTCCGTGGCTTAATGAAGAGTTAAGAACTTTAATACAGCAAAAAAACAATGCTTTGAAAGCCTGGAAAAAGGACAGTAGCAACGTAAACCTAGAAAATACTTATAAAAAGTTAAAGTGTCATGTCAGAAGATCAATTCACTATTTTCAATCAGAACACTATAATAAAAAACTCGATGAAAACAAAGGTAATAACAAAATTATATGGAAAATCATTAAGGAACTTATCCCAAATAATAAAAGCGGTGATCTGCCTATCACATATAACAACAAAGAAACTATGATGCAGACCGCTAATCTTTTCAATTATTTTTTTGCTAACGTTGGTAAAAACACTTGAAAAGACACACATAGGTGACTCCTCACGTGCTCCAACAATAGATCCTGCTAATAACACTAATCCTAATTGTATATTTAGACCTGAGCCAATTGACAGGCAAACCTTAGTGCTTATCTTTGCACATATGAATAATAGTGAAGCATGTGGGTCTGATGGGATTACACTAAGATTCCTTAATGATTCTCTTCCTGTTCTTGTTTCTTATCTAATCACCATTATGAATACGTCAATTGTAACAGGAATTTTTCCCACAGCTTGGAAATTCTCAATCGTGGTACCCATCCTAAAGACTGGTGATGTAAACGACCCCAATAACTATCGCCCCATTTCTCTCCTCCCGGTCCTTTCCAAAATACTAGAAAAAATTGTTTCCTCTCAGTTGAGTCAGCACTTGGAATCAAATCACTTACTCAGTAAAACTCAGCATGGTTTTAGACCAAAGTTATCAACTACTTCCGCTTTATTAACATTAACTAAGAATCTATATTCCAACATGGATAATAAAAAAGTCTCTTTGGTAACTCTCTGTGATCTATCAAAAGCCTTTGACAGCGTTAGTCATGATATTTTATTTAAAAAATGCCTTAAATGCAATGTGGATCCATTTTGGTTCGAGAGCTACCTTAGTAACCGAATGCAATCAGTGCGATTAAATGACATTGTGTCTGATAGGACTAATATTTCATATGGGGTGCCTCAAGGGTCTGTTCTTGGCCCTATTCTCTTTAATATCTATGTGAATGACCTTGCTTCATTCCTCCCAAATTGTGATGTCATTCAGTACGCAGATGACACCCAAATTATTCTTTCAAATAATATTGATAATTTAAAGGACCTTATACAAAAAACTGAAGACACTCTTAAATTAGCTAAGTTATATTTTAATGTAAATGGTCTTATGTTAAATGCCAAAAAAACCCAATGCATCTTCATAGGAACTAGGAGGCTCTTATCACTGATCCCGCCCAACACCTACCTTATGGTGGACGACAATGTTATCACCCCCAGTTCATCAGTGAAAAACTTAGGCATATATTTTGATAACCACCTATTGTTCGACACACATATCACGGAATTGATTAAGAAAGCACGTGGAATTATTATGTTGATTAATAGATTGAAAGATAATTTTAATAAATCGACAAGAATAATTGTGGTACAATCATTAGTTATGAGTGTAATAAAATATGGAATAAGCATTTGGGGAGCTAACAACATTACTCAAGTAGATCGTGTGCAAAAAATTCAAAATTTTGCAGCCAAAGTGGCACTCGGAGGCGCTGCGAAAAGTGACCATGTTACTCCCTTCATGAGGGAACTGAAATGGCTGAATATAAATAACCAGTATGAGTATGAGATATTAACGCTCGCATATAGAAAAGTAAAGCATGATCTCCCTGAATGGTTGTTCCCACTAGCTTGTATTGGTGACAGTCGTAGTCACCATGTAAACACCAGACAGACTGAACTCCTACATGTACCTCGGCGTAACACCTGCCTTGCCACCAGGGCTTTCCAAGTGACTGCTCCCTCACTTTGGAATAACCTGCCTCCTCTTGTAAACCACGCCCCTTCCCTATTCACTTTTAAATCACGTCTCAAAGATTTCCTACTTAATAGGCAATTTCCCCAGTAGCATATCTACTGTAGTTTTATGGTCCCATGTATGATTTTATTATTTTATTATTTTAGTTATTTTACATCTGACTGTAATAGGCCTCACCCTGTTAACTCTTTTTTTCGTTTTTATTTTGACTTACCACTGTTTTTTTGTGTATTATTTTATATTAGTGTAGGTCTTATACTTTTTAGGTTAGTATAGGTCTTTTATATATATATATATATATATATATATATATATATATATATATATATATATATATATATATATATATATATATATATATATATATATATATATATATTTATTTATTTATTTTTTATTTTTTTATTTTTTTATTTATTTATTTATTTATTTATTTATTTATGTATTTATTTACTTATTTATTTATTTATTTTTTATTATTTTTTTTTTTTTTGTCAGTGTAGGTCTTTACTTTACTTGTTTGTTTATCACTTAGTGTTTACATTCAGTTTTAATATGCATGACTAAACTTTATTGGCCATATTGTATGGGACTCCTGTACTAGTTATAATTGATTATAAGATGTATGTCAAGAATAACCATTGAAATAATGGAATAAATTATATCTATCTATCTATCTATCCTCTCTCCCTCAGCCCACTCCCCCATCCATCCGGTCCTGCCACTTCCTATCAATCTCACCCTACTCCCCTATCCATCTTGCCCTCAGTCCCCTCTCCCATCCATCCAGCCCTACCACTTCCTCTCTCCCTCACCCCACTCCACTATCCTTCCAGCCCTGCCCCCTCCACTCTCCCTCACTCGACTCCCCCATCCATCTACCCCTGCCCCCTTCTCTCTCCCTCACCCTACTCCTCCATCCATCCAGCTCTGTTCCCTCCTCTCTCCCTCACCCCACTCCCCTATCCATCCAGCCCTGCCCTTTCCTCTCACCCTCACCCCACTGCCCCATCCATCCAGTCCTGCCCCCTCCTCTCTCCCTCACCCAACTCCTCCATTCACCCAGCCCTGCCCCTCCTCTCTTCCTCATCCCACTCGCCTATCCATCCAGCCCTACCCCCTCCTCTCTCTCCTCACCCCACTCCTCCATCCATCCATCCAGTCCTGCCCCCTCCTCTCTCCCTCACCCAACTCCTCCATCCATCCAGCCCTGCCCCACCTCTTTCCCTCACCACACTCCCCTATCCATCCAGCCCTACCCCCTCCTCTCTCCCTCATCCCACTTCCCCCTACATCATACCCTGCCCCCTCCTCGCTCCCTCACCCCACTCCCTGATCCATCCAGCCCTGCCCCCTCCTTTCTCCCTTACCCCACTCCCCCATCCATTCAGCCCTGCCCCCTCTTTTCTCCCTCACCCCACTCCCGCATCCATCCAGCCATGTCCCTTCCTTTCACCCTCAACCCACTCCCCCATCCATCCAGCCCTGCCCCCTCCTCTCTCCCTCAACCCACTCCCCCATCCACCCTGCCCTGCCCCCTCCTCTCTCCCTCACCTCAATCCCCCATCCATCCAGCCCTGCCCCCTCTTTTCTCCCTCATCCTACTCCCCCATCCATCCAGCCCTGCCCCTTCCTCTCTCCCTCACCGCACTCCCCCATCCATCCAGCCCTGACCCTCGTCTCACCCTCACCCCACTCCCCCATCCATCCAGCCCTGCCCCCTCCTCTCTCCCTCATTCCACTCCCCCATCTATCCAGCCCTGCCCCCTCCTCTCTCCCTCAATCCACTCCCCCGTCCACCCTGCCCTGCCCCCTCCTCTCTCCCTCACCTCACTCCCCCATCCTACCAGCCCTGCCCCCTCTTTTCTCCCTCTCCCTATTCCCCCATATATCCAGCCCTGCACCTTCTTCTCTCCCTCACCGCAATCCCCCAACAATCCAGCCCTGACCCTCGTCTCACCCTCACCCCACTCCCCAATCCATCCAGCCCTGCCCCTTCCTCTCTCCCTCACCCCACTCCCCTATCCATCTAAACCTGCCCCCGCCTTACTCCCTCACCCCACTCCGCCATCCATCCAACCCTGTCCCCTCTTCTCTCCATCAAACCTCTCCCCCATCCATCCAGCCCTGCCCCCTCTTTTCTCCCTCAATCCGCTCCCGCATCCATCCAGCCCTGCCCCTTCCTCTCACCCTCACCCCACTCTCCCATCCATCCAGCCCTGCCCCCTCCTCTCTCCCTCATCCCACTGCCCCATCAATCCAGCCCTGTTCCCTCCTCTATCCCTCACCCCACTCCCCCCACCCATCAAGCCCTGCCCCCTCCTCTCTCCCTCAACCTACTCCTCCATCCATCCAGTTCTGCCCCCTCCTCTCTCCCTCAACCCACTCCCCCATCCATCCAGCCCTGCCCCCTCTTTTCTCCCTCACCCCACTCCCGTATTCATCCAGCCCTGCCCTTTCCTCTCACCTTTACCCCACTCCCGCATCCATCCAACCCTGCCCCTTCCTCTCTCCCTCACCCCACTCCCCCATCCATCCAACCCTGTCCCCTCCCCTCTCTCTCTCTCTCTCGACCAACTCCCCCATGAATCCAGCCCTGCCCCCTCCTCTCTGCCTCACCCCACACCCC
>JAXIVD010002677.1:52230-56010 GCA_036785275.1 Cancer borealis
GTTTTTTCTACTTCAATACGCTCAGCATCGCAGTATTTGAAGGTGCAAATAATGTTACTGGAAGTCGGAAACAAAAACTAAGAAGCTAGATGGAAGGACCTGTTGCCCTGATGCACACCTCGCCACGAACAACTGGAAGCAGCTTTGAGCTCGTTTTCAGTGTGTTTTTTTCTACTTCAATACGCTCAGCGTCGCAGTATTTAAAGGTGTAAATAATGTTACTGGAAGTCGGAAACAAGAACTAAGAGGCTGGGTGGAAGGACCCGTTGTCGTGAGGCACGCCTCGCCACGGACAACTGGAAGCAGCTTTGAGCTTGTTTTCAGTGTGGTTTTTCTTCTTCAATACGCTCAGCATCGCAGTACTTGAAGGTGTAAATAATGAAAGTAATATTATACTGCCGCGGCCCAAGGGTAGCCACCCACTTGGGCAAGAGACTGTGTAACCTTGACGAGGTGCGGCAGCTTGTTCTTACTGGTGCTTTAATTGGGATTGTTGGCTACAATCCTGTTACCTTAAGGGAGTGAGCGCCAGTGGTACTAATTAGCAGTCTCGCGGAAGCCAGTTGGCCTAGCAAGCCGCTGGTGGATTAACTATCGCTACGAACACCATAGCCAAGCCTCGGATTCGGACGGATAATTTGATGACGACTGGACCCTCTTGGACTGATAACTTGATGACGACCCGGCATTCACGGACTGATAACTTGGTGACGACCCGGCATTCCCATGAATATGTTACACGGACCAGCCATAAAATTAATATCATTAAAAAGAAACACCTGCAGAGGGGGAAGGCCCTGGGTGAAGGGTACTTCGGCGTAGTTTACAGGGGGCGGCTGGCTCTCTCCCGGGACAACATTGTGAAGGTGGCAATTAAGGAGCCTGTGGACGATCCTGAGCTCATAGTGCAAACCTCTGAGGAGGCGGAACTACTGCAGGAGCTGGATGGCGAGGCTGGCGTACCCCGGTTTTACGGGGTGACGACTGACTCTCCTCCCTCCTTGATGATGGAGTTGTGCCCGGGAGAGCGGCTGGAAGACTGTCTAAAGCACGGAGGGGTGCGCACCTGTCTGCTGGCCCTCGTGCAGGTATGCGGCATAGTGCGGCGCCTGCATGCCAGGGGCGTCACCAACGGAGACATCCACAGCAAGAACGTGCTGGTGGACGTGTCCGACAAGGGCGACGTGCGTGCCTTCTTGCTGGACTTCGGTCTGGCTAAGAGGGACACTGACCGTAACCAGCAGGAGTCCGATGTCATTGACATTGTGGCTACTGCGCTGGAGATCATCCCCGACTCGGAGCACCTCTCTCGCTTCAGGTGGAGGCTCAATAAGAGCTCTAAATTAAACAAGGTCACCAACCTGCTGCACCAGGCCTTGGAAGATGGTGACCTAAATAGTTGTTGAAATCAAACAAAGGACCTGTGCAGAAAACCCGAACTCAATAAAATTAGTAGGTAGGTTGATAGATAGGTAGGTAGGTAGATATATAGATAGGTAGGCAGATAGGTATAGAGATTGTTAGGTAGGTAGGTAGGTAGGTAGATACATTGATAAGTAGGTAGGTAGATAGGTCAGTAGATAGGTAGATACGTACGTAGGTAAGTAGGTAGATAAGTAGATAGATAGATAGATAGGAATCTCCTCACTACCTCTTTTCCCTCCTCCCCACACTTTCTCCCTTCCCTAATTTTTCCTCCTTCCTCTCCCTCACACCATTCCTACCCCTTCCCCTTCCCTTTAACCCTTCCATTCCTCCACCTTACTATTCCTTTCATCTGTATCCCTTCCCCCATTCCTTAATTTCCTCTCCCCCCCTCTTCTCCCTTTCCATTCATGCCCTTAACCCCCCCACTCTCCCTTCCATTCCTACCCTTTCCTCCCTCACCATCCCATCTTAAATCCTAAATCCTACTCCCCTCCTCCATCCAGCCCGTTCCCCTTTTCTCTCCCTCACCCCACTCTCCTATCCACCCTGCCTTGCATCCTACTCTCTCCCTCACCCCACTCCTCCATCCATCCAGCCCTACCCACTCCTCTCTCCCTCATCCCACTACCCCATCCATCCAGCCCTGCCCCCTCCTCTCTCCCTCATCCCACTCCCCCATCCATCCAACCCTGCCCCTTCTTTTCACCCTAACCCCACACCCCCATCCATCCAGAACTGCCCCCACCTCTCTCCCTCACCCCACTCTCCCATCAATTAATCCCTGCCCCATTCTCTCTCCCTGACTCCACTCCCCCATCCACCCTGCCCTGTTTCCTCATCTCTCCCTCACCCCACTCACCTGCCCTCTCTTCTTTCCCTCACTCCACTCCCCTATCCTTTCAGCCTAGCCCCCTCTTTTCTCCCTCAACCCACTCCCGCATCCATCCAGCCATGTCCCTTCCTTTCACCCTCATCCCGCTCCCCTATCCATTTAGCCCTGCCCCCTCCTCTCTCCCTCAACCCACTCCCCCATCCACCCTGCCCTGCCCCTTCCTCACTCCATCATCCATCCAGTCCTGCCCCTTTTTTCCCTCACCTTACTCCTCCATCCATCCAGTCCTGCCCATTCCTCTCTCCCTCACCCGACTCCCCCATCCATCCAGCCCTGACCCCTCCCCTCTCCCTCAACCCGCTCCCCTATCCATCATGCTCTGCTCCCTCCTTTATCCCTCACGCCACTCCCCCATCCATCAAGCCTTGCCCCCTCCTCTCTCCCTCACCCCACTCATCGATCAACCCTGCCCTTCCCCCTCCTCTCTCCCTCACCCCACTCCCCCATCCATCTTGCCCTGCCCCCTCCTCTCTCCCTCAACCCACTCCCCCATCCATCCAGCCCTACCTCCTCCTCTCTCCCTCACCCGACTCCCTCATCCATCCAGCCCTGCCTCCTGCTCTCTCCCCCATCCATTCAGCCCTGCCCCCTCCTCTCTCCCTCACCCCCTTCCCCCATCCACTCTGCGTTACCCCCTCCTCTCTTCCTTGTCCGACTCATCCATCCATCCAGCCCTGCCCCCTCCTCTCTCCCTTACCCCCTTACCCCATCCACTCTGCTCTGCCCCCTCCTCTCTTCCTCACCCAACTCCCCCATCCATCCAGCCCTGCCCCCTCCTCTCTCCCTCACCCCACTTCCACATAAATCCAGCCCTGCCCTCTCCTCGCTCCCTTACCCCACTCCTCCATCCATCTAGCCCTGCCCCCTCCTCTCTCCCTCACTCCAGTCCCCCAACCATTCAGCCTTGCCCCCTCTTTTCTCCCTCAACCTACTCCGCATCCATCCAGTCATGTCCCTTCCTTTCACCCTCATCCCACTCCCCCATCCATCCAGCCCTTCCCCCAGCTCTCTCTCTGACCCCACTCCCCCATCCATCCAGCCCTTCCCCCAGCTCTCTCTCTGACCCCACTCCCCCATCCATCCAGCCCTCTCCCCTCCTCTCTCCCTCACCCCAATCCCCTATACATCCAGTCCTGCCCCCTCCTCTCTCCCTCATCCCACTCCCCCATCCATCCAGCCCTGCCTCCTCCTCTCTCCCTCACCCCACTCCCCCATCAATCCAGACCTACCCCCATCTCTCTCCCTCATCCCACACCGCCATCCATCCAGCCCTGTCCCCTCCTCTCTCCCTCACCCCACTCCCCTATCCATCCAGCTCTGCCCAATCCTTTCTCCCTCAACCCACTCCCCCATCCATCCAGCCCTGCCTCCTCCTCTCCCTCACCCCACTCCCCCATCTATCCAGGCCTGCCCCCACCTCTCTCCCTCGCCCCACTCCCCCATCCATCCATCCCTGCCCC
>JAXIVD010002678.1:0-35000 GCA_036785275.1 Cancer borealis
GTGGATGTTTATTGTGTATGTATGTATGTATGTATGTATGTACCTTTGTGGTGATTGCTTTCCTGGGATTCGCAGGACTATCACCATCACCATCACCATCATCACCACCACCATCACCACCACCACCACTACTATTACGAAACAAAGTGGGTCATGGTAATGCATGAACAAATGATAAAAAACGTCGAAATACAATAAGAAAAAAGATAGATAACATTCAATATGAAAATAAACCAGTATTATCCTTTCTTTGTTGTGACTTTTCCTTATCACTCACCGCATATTAAAGTGAGTAATTAGAAAAAATCCGGTTATAATTATCATCATAGAGAAAATCCGGTTATAATCAGCTACCTCTTCAACGTAAAAATAATGCTTGGATTATCTTTTTTATTCTTTTATACAGACAAATTTTAAGAGCTTTTTCCTGTCCACAAATACTAAAAACAAAACATCAATATCAGCATCATCTGCTCCACCTCCTACTCCTCTTCCACCTCCTCCACCTCCTACTCCTCCTCGTGCACCTCCTTCTCCTTTGGTAGCTTCTCCTACACTTCCTAGTTTCCCTTGGGGTTGGTCCGTTCAACTTGCTGTAGCGACTTAATTAAGCAGGCGAAGCTCCAACATCCATCAAGTTAGACACACGGGCCTCTCCAGCTGCCAGGGTTATCGCTAGCCCCTATGTTGTTGGTAGTGTTGCTGGCGGGCGGACGGTGCTGCGGTTACTTGAGTTGCTGGCAGACTGTTTGGGGGAAGTTTTTGAAAGGCCCCGTGGCTATGTCGTAAACTGGGACTACTGTACACACTATGATACGTACTCCTTGTGGTGTGTATGTGAAGTTAGTATTTTTTAGTGTCCTATGTGAGGGTTTTGTTGATTGTAGGTTGGGTTATGTTGTGTGGTTTTGTGTTGGTAGTTGGGTATTAGTGTGGTGGTGTGTTGTGTAGTTTGGCTTGGGCTTGGTTGGTTGTTGTGGTTTGTTTGTGATGTTAGGAGAGTTGGAGGATCTTGTGTGGCTTGTGTGTTGATGGTTCAGTGTTGCATCTCTCTCCTCTCTCTCTCTCTCTCTCTCTCTCTCTCTCTCTCTCTCTCTCTCTCTCTCTCTCTCTCTCTCTCTCTCTCTCTCTCTCTCTCTCTCTCTCTCTCTCTCTCTTACACATACACACATAAAAAATAACTATTACACATATAAAATAAAAAATATCTCGCTGCTCTCTAGTATTGTAAGTTTATACGATGCTGTCAGAGTGCAGCATGTAGATCACTTCAACTTTTAAGGCAATACACATTCGTACATCATTCACATCCAAAAAGATTGATATATTTGAGTTGTGAATTCCTCGCCGTGACACCAAAGAGCACCGCCCCGCATCTGCACAAAACTAGGTGAATTATGTCCTAAAGTGAAGGTCATGCCTGCTGCTGCCTCGTCCTTTGAATAAATACAATAAACGTCAGAGAGATCAGTTACATGTATAGAGGTTATCTGTGAAGTGTCATGTCTCTCTTCTCTTTTTATTTTTCTCTTTCTCTCTCTCTCTTTCTCTTCCTCTTTCTCTCTCTATCTATCAATCTATCTAGTTCTCTATCTATCTAACTTTCTCTCATAGTAACAATATAATTTATCTCGCTAAATTAGCTTTCAGATTGAGTGGAATTCTAATTTACTCGTGTGTGTGTGTGTGTGTGTGTGTGTGTGTGTGTGTGTGTGTGTGTGTGTGTGTGTGTGTGTGTGTGTGTGTGTGTGTGTGTGTGTGTGTGTGTGTGTGTGTGTGTGTTCGTTTCTATGTGTGTGAGTGGGAGTGTGCGTGTATGTTCGTGGGTGCGTGCGTGCAAAACCATCATATCCTGTGTGTTAGCGATTAAATCTTGCACCACATACAATACAAAAATACCCTCAATTATGATATCACTTTATCTATTCTATTCCTGCTTCTCGCAAAACCCACCACATCCTCTAATTAAATAAGTTCACCATTCCATTTCACTTCATTTTCTCTCGCAACTCAGAAAATGACTGCCTACCAATACCTGTTATGCTCCCGCTATGCAACAAGGCTCGTCCTCCCTAACATGCAGGTAGCACTTCCCTAACATTCCCCGCGCTCTGCCACACTCTGCCACGCTCTACCACAACCACACCTGCTGCAGTGGATACCCAATGCAGCGTCAGTTGTCTGTCTCGGGACACTGCTGCACTAAGCTGGGAAAAGCGGTTTCAGTCTGTCTTCCTTATGGTCTTTTGTCACGCAAAAGTATAATAACGTTATGCTTTTTTTAATCTCTTCGTACTTGAGTGAAATATTTATTACCGGTAAATGTTTGGCTTCCGTATCAATATGAGTTGATTTATATTAAGTCTGAATACCCTTCGCTTTGTGGGTTAATTGCAGTGTTTCCTGTACCGTTTTACGTCAACGAGGCATGAATTTGGTGTTTCGTGTTGATGCGGTACTTGACTCGACCCTGTGTGTGTGTGTGTGTGTGTGTGTGTGTGTGTGTGTGTGTGTGTGTGTGTGTGTGTGTGTGTGTGTGTGTGGTTGTGTGTGTTTTATGTCTACGTATACATATAGTGTTGGTGTTTGTTTGTTTATGTTAGATTGTCTGTTTATTTATTTGGGGGGGTGATGTTTTTATGACTGCGTGTACATATAGTGCCTTGTTAATGCTTGTTTGTTTTTTGCTGTTTTGTGTGTGGTGTGTGTGTGTGTGTGTGTGTGTGTTGTGTGTGTGTGTGTGTGTGTGTGTGTGTGTGTGTGTGTGTGTGTGTGTGTGTGTGTGTGTGTGTGTGTGTGTGTGTGTGTGTGTGTGTGATAACTACGTATATCCATCACTGTACATAGAAAGCCAGCAACGCCCTCTGTGTTACCTGGACTATAACAGAGCCCATTGGTGTCATTACTTAATTATCAGTGCATCCGGCCGAACAGGTAATAACTCTCTCTCTCTCTTCTCTCTCTCTCTCTCTCTCTCTCTCTCTCTCTCTCTCTCTCTCTCTCTCTCTCTCTCTCTCTCCTCTCTCTCTCTCTCTCTCTCTCTCTCTCTCTCTCTCTCTCTCTCTCTCTCTCTCTACTCAGAAGAGATTTATAGTGCAGTCTCTTCAAGATATATTTTTCCAAGTGCAATATTTCATCGTAAATTAACTCAGAACTGTTCCTCTTCCTTCCTCTATGTATGCTCGGAGGGTGAAGGCGACGAGACGCGAGGACGGACAGAATTACGAGATAAACAGAGAGATATGCTAAAAGAGACGAGGGAGGGAGAGACGAGTCAACGCCAATAAAGAGTGATTAATGCTTCACTCCCAGTTGGAAATTCCCTTCTGTGTCATACGTAACGCGTTTTGCACATATATGTACCGGAGCTTAATAACGAATCTACATAACTATATATCGCCTGTATTTTACTTCGCAATTACAATCTCCAGTGAGCTGCATTGGAAGATATAGATACATGCTTCATTTTGCTCTTCCTGTTTCCGTAGTTCTTTTGGCTTTTAAGTGAAATTTGCAGCCTTTCCAGAGCCCGAAAAATATTCATAATGGGTTGTGTGCGCCATTCTTCGCCGTCTCAAGCACCTCCAAGTCTTCATTCCGAAGCCATTTTGGTTCTCCTTCGTCAGGAAGTTTTAAATTTAGCTGCATATGTATTACCTTCTCCCTGGAACCGTTGTCACAGGCAGTATTTCTCTTAGAGTCATTGAGGACCTTTCAACATACTTCAACATATTTCTCTCTCTCTCTCTCTCTCACACACACACACACACACACACACACACACACACACACACACACACACACACACACACACACACACACACACACATACACCCACTCTACCAATACACATACACATGCAACTGCCTCTCTTCACCACTATCATCACCACCGTTCACCACACGGCCAGCACCACCTAAGCATTACCACCAAACAACCCTCATCACTAGTCAAGCCGCCGCCCACTCTCCACCACTTCCCTCTCACTCAACTATGCCGCCCCACCCAACCTAACCCTGAGTTCCTCTTCCACTGTTCCATTCGTACTCATCCACCTTATCCACAAGGCTACACAACCACAACCACCACCGCCACAATAACCACAACAAACAGACATTTTAACCACGAGGCTGTTTACAAATGAAGACATGGAAGAAAGAAGATAAAGAGGAAGACTAGGAGAAGGAGGGACTAGAGGCAGACAGTATGGTTTATGATGCCTCGCGGTGTTGTAAAAGGCTGGCGATAAGTAGAGTACAAGTGTCCTAAAAGTACTTAATAATTCACCAAACATCCAATACTATGCTCGTTTGAGTATAATGTATGTTAGACACGTGCTCACTGTCCTCGTGGTTAAGTACATGTGGTTCAGTGCGTGTACTGTACTTCATAGTCACATTGAACCAAGCTATGGCCACATCAGGTGAAGTGTGGAAGATTACAATGAAGTAGTAAGTAAGCCACATGACCAATTTACTTTTATTACCGAGGGCGGGAAGCTAGTGTAGTGAGCTGGGTCCGGCGTCCCGAGTCCAGCACACACGCGAACGAGCACTTTCAGCGGTGTCCTGATCTCCGTGGGTGATTTTTGGGGTCGTGGAAAGAGAGTGCCGGTGAGGGATGGGCGTCGTCATGGAGGATGCATGACTGTGGCTGAGATGCGACTGTTCCTGCTCTTTAGGAGGCCGCTTCCTACACTGTCCTCCCGCGGCTCTCCTGCTTATACGAGACTCAACGGAGATGACACACTTTCCTCTGCCTCTCTTCCTTCCCCCGACGCGCCAATGTTTCCCTGAGCAACTCTTTACTTTTCAACACTGGCGATTGTGGCTCTCAAGTGCGCTCGTGTGGTGTGGTGTGGGTGTGGTAGTATATGGCGTTGAATGTGTGAGGTAAAAAAATGATGTGACTTGGCAGGGTGGTGTGTGTGTGTGTGTGTGTGTGTGTGTGTGTGTGTGTGTGTGTGTGTGTGTGTGTGTGTGCGTGTTGCGTGTGCGTTGTGCGTGTGTGTGTGTGTGTGTGCGCGCGCATGGCGTATCATCTATAACTTTTTAAGGATTCATAAAAACTAACACGAACTGCATACAATCTCTAAGATGGTCATTTCCCATTCCAAAATTATTCAGTCAAGAACACAAAAGGCAACGAGTCCCTGTGATGAGGCGGGAGGCAGTTTCTGGATGTCACTTCCCTTCCCTTCCTTTGCTTTGCCTTCCTTGCCTTGCCTTGCCTTGCCTTGCCTTGCCTTGCCTTGCTTGCCTTGCCTTGCCTTGCCTTGCCTTGCCTTGCCTTGCCTTGCCTTGCCTTGCCTTGCCTTGCCTTGCCTTGCCTTGCCTTGCCTTGCCTTGCCTTGCCTTGCCTTGCCTTGCTTGCCTTGCTTTGCCTTGCCTTGCCTTCCTTTGCCTGCCTTGCCTATGCTTGCCTTGGTCCCTCCACACGGACACAGGAAACCATCCATGTAACCAGAGACCTTCCTCGTCTTCCTCTCCTCAAGGGATAGACCTGCTCACCACACTGTACCTCACCCACACACACGCCCACTGACAAGCACCACATTACTGCCACCCTCACCCACACATTCCACTCCTTGCTTCTACATGTTATCCAGAATAGTGGTGATATTCCATTACCCTCACAACAATAACATCAATTAAGAATATATACCACAATTACTAGTACTACTACTACTATTATTATTATTATTATTATTATTATTATTATTATTATTATTATTACTACTACTACTACTACTACTACTACTGCATAAAGTTTAGACACTATCATATCGTACGTGATCATCTTTGTTAGCACGTAATTATTCTGTAATGATCCTACCCAATGAGGAATATTAGCCTTAAGACGATGTTATTTAGTTTCCTTCATGGCAGTATCAGTCAGCTTGGTGATTGCTTGGTGGGGACGAGGATGAGTTTACCTTTTTATTATTTAGACAGAGTAACCAAACGTTCAGCCATTGCTCATTCCTAGCTTGTAATGAATCGTAACTCGGGGAACAGGTTCTCAGATGGACAGTGTGATTGAATGTCTTAATCCCATCTATTGACGAAGCAACGGGGGTGGTAGTAGTAGTAGTAGTAATAGTAGTAGTAGTAATAGTAGTAGTAGTAGTAGTAGTAGAAGTAGTAGTAATAGTAGTAGCAGTAGTAGTAGTAGTAGTAGTAGGAACAACACCCATTAAACATAAATAGATAAATAATAGTAATAAAGATAGTAAATGCAATTGGAATACGAATAATGGTGAAAATTTTGACTAATCTAATATACTGTACGTTATGTATGTATGTTATGTATGTATGTATGTATGTAAATGTGACGCACCTCACTAGAAAAGACGACCGCCTACCCCTGGAGCGAGCGACCTTTCGATGCGGCGTGCAAGGTTTAAGGTTCCTTGATAAATGAATGAGAGTGCAGAGTGTTGCCTCCTTCGCTGGGGCTTAAAATAGAGGCGCTCCTGAAGGCATGGTAGTGGGCGTGAGTGCAGATGCAGACGAACGAAGAGGTTTAGATTCGATCTTTCTCTTTCTCTTTTTCTTTCTCTTTCTCTCTTTTTTTCACTTTCTCTCACATTAATTCATCTTTTTTTTTTTTACTTCTTGTTTGACTTATACATTTTACAATTTATTTCAATGATATTATTTTACTTATATTATCTATATATTTTAACTTGTAGAAAAAATAAATAATATAATCCCACACGACAACCTTTCCTCACGCAAATATTTTTTAAGGAGCTTTGAATACATGAAAAAAAAAAAACACACAAGAAAAAACACATTCAGGACAATCGAACAAAGAAAGAAAATGAGGTTAGTGTAATTATATCCAATACTCACGAGACATCAAATTAATAATACTCCATCTTACTTACAAACGAACACACAAACACACACACAAACAAACAAGCAGACATACAAACCAACAAAACAGACAGACAGATAGGCAGATAAATATACACGACCTTCGCGGCCCATACACCCTCATTCTCTCTCTCTTTCTCTTTCTCTCTCTCTCTCTCTCTCTCTCTCTCTCTCTCTCTCTCTCTCTCTCTCTCTCTCTCTCTCTCTCTCTCTCTCCTTTTACTGCGTCACACAACTCTCTTCCTCTGTGGCGCTGAAAACAACAAACAAAACACAAACTATACAGGCCATTACGAGCCACACACACACACACACACACACACACATACACATACACATACACACACACACACACACATCGCCGTAAAGCCACGTCGCCGCCGCCTACCTACTACGCCATCACACCAAACGAGGATCGGGAGAAGAAAAAAAAAAAAAAAAAAAAAATGTGGTACAATAAAAAACTAAAAAAAATGCACCACCATAATAAATCTGCACCACAATACAAAAAACAAAACAAAACACCACAGTTAAAAATAAAAAAAACGCGAAAAAAACAACCACCCAGTAGTCTCCTTGTGAAAGCTACTCGGAAACCATATCCCATAATCGCACCTCAATAACTTCTACCTAAACTACATACAGGGTGAGCGAGGTGCAGCAGCAGTCACATGAAGGCAGGGAGGGAGGGAAGGGAGGGTGACAGGGAGGGAGGAAAGAAGGGAAAGAGGGAGGGAAGGTAGAGAAGGTAAACAACATATGGAGGTAGGGAAGGTTAATTTCTAGGGGTGAAAGGGACATGGGGTGCAAAGGGCGGATAGGAGGAGAGAGTATTGGGTAGGAGGGAGGTAAACAGGATGGATCAGTGTATGGGATGGACGTGTGGGGTAGGGAGTAGGTAGATGGACATGACACAGTGGGATGGTGTGAGGGGGAGTGTGGGATTGAGGGAGGGTAAAACAGAGGCAAGGCATAAATATCTGAGTGAAAAAGAAAGAGAGAGAGAGAGAGAGAGAGAGAGAGAGAGAGAGAGAGAGAGAGAGAGAGAGAGAGAGAGAGAGAGAGAGAGAGAGAGAGAGAGAGAGAGAGAGAGAGAGAGAGGAAAGTGACTCAGCGAGGGAGGGAGAGTAGGAGGAAAAGAGGAAGGGAGGGAGGGAGGGAGGGAGGGAGGGAGGGAGGGAGGGAGGGAAGGTAGGTGAGTGACATAACGAGGGAGGGGAAGAGGGAGGGAAAAACGATGGAAAGGGCACTCAAGGAGGAAAATTAGAGAGGGAGGGAGGGAGATATAGAGGGGGAGGGAAGGGTAATGAAAGGTGAAGGGAGGGGTCGAAGGGAGGGAAGAGGAGGAGGAAGGGCGTCCACTCACCTCACCTGTTGGGCGGAAACAAGGTGTGTCTCCTCTTCTGTTATGCTTGTCACTGGGTATTACGAGGCGAATTCAATTTCAGAAGATTCACATTGCAGCATCCGGTCTCTCTCTCTCTCTCTCTCTCTGTCTCTCTCTCTCTCTCTCTCTCTCTCTCTCTCTCTCTCTCTCTCTCTCTCTCTCTCTCTCTCTCTCTCTCTCCATCTATACACAAACATACACTAAGATATTTACGATACTCTATACAACCCTCAAGTACATCCCTCTCTCACGTCTTCCCTCCTCCCTTCCCTCCCCTTCCCTTCCCTTCCTTCCCTTCCATCCTCACCCTCCTTACGGCTCTCTCAGGGACCATAATATCGAGCCTTATAGGGCAGACCTCCCTCCTCCCTATCCTCTTATCCTTATCCCCTATCCTGATCCTACTCATCATCCCCTCATTCCTCAAATCCACATTCGATCGTTTCCTGCCCCATTCTTTCATTGGTGATTCCCCCTTGTTTTTCCTCTCCCTCCCTTTATTATCACTACTTCCCCCCTCCTCCTATTCCCCCGACACCCCTCCCCCTTTGCCCTCCCTCCCCTATCGCGGTCATTACCTGAGGGCCATCTGATGCAGGTGTAATTATCAGTTCATAGTATGTGGTCTGGGTTGATGAAGCCGCCTCAGTAGGGAGTATTCGACCATTCTCTCTCTCTCTCTCTCTCTCTCTCTCTCTCTCTCTCTCTCTCTCCTCTCTCTCTCTCTCTCTCTCTCTCTCTCTCTCTCTCTCTCTCTCTCTCAAATAGTGTATTTTATGTGTTTTTTTCGTTTGTTCTGTGATGTAATGTTTCCTTTTTGGTTTAATCTCGTTTATTTATGTGTGTGTGTGTGTGTGTGTGTGTGTGTGTGTGTGTGTGTGTGTGTGTGTGTGTGTGTGTGTGTGTGTGTGTGTGTGTGTGTGTGTGTGTGTGTGTGTGTGTGTGTGTGTGTGTGTGTGTGTGTGTGTGTGTGTGTGTTTATCACTGTGAAAGACTGCGTTAATTACACCGGTGCCGGAGAACAATGGCGCATAACAAACGTCGCAAAAATATAGGCCTAAAAGATATAAAAAAACCCCCAGCAAACACAACACAGTCAACAAAACAAACACACGAAAGAATAAGGAAGATAAACCATAATGTTTGCTCTTGTATTCTGTTTACTACCACCACCACCACCACCACCACCACCACCACCACCACCACCGCCACCCCCACCACCACAATTAGTAACCACCATAATTATTCAACCACCACCACCATTAACTGCACGCCCACCACACTGCCCGTCACCCACAGCCACTACTGCCATTGCCAACTGCACCACCACCACCACCACCACCACCATTATTAGCCTATCATTTTTGTCAATTGTGTTCAAGGATACCAGCATTTTTGTTAACATTTTTCACCACCACCACCACCACCACCACCACCATTATTAGCCTATCATTTTTGTCAATTGTGTTCAAGGATACCAGCATTTTTGTTAACATTTTTCTCTATTCTTTTTTCTCTCACTTTTTTTTTCTATTTTCTCTTCAATTCCTGTTCTATTCTGTTCTTCTTTTCTTTTCCTCTTCTCTTCTCTTCTCTTCAATTTCTCTTCTCTTCTCTTAAATTCAATTCTAATAGTGTATTAAACCATATTGATACATTATACAAGGTAAACGATATTACAAAAAATAATGAAAAGTTACGTCTGGGTGTGTTTAATGAATTCACTTTACACAAGCCAGTCTAAGATTACCATACCATAACACAATAAGGCAAGACAATAATAAAATCTCTCTCTCTCTCTCTCTCTCTCTCTCTCTCTCTCTCTCTCTCTCTCTCTCTCTCTCTCTCTCTCTCTCTCTCTCTCTCTCTCTCGTTTCTCTCTCCCTCTTCCGTTTTTTCTTTCTTATCTTTATCTTTCCCTCTCCTCTTCTATCGCCTGCGTTCCCTTTCCTCGTTCTCGTTTTAGCTGCGTTTTCGTCCTAAAGATTTCAGCAATGCATCGAGTTTATTGCTTTTCACGCCACATAGGGGGAGAGGCAGACTGTTGTAGTTTTCTCTCATCAGATTAACATAATATTCTCTCTCTCTCTCTCTCTCTCTCTCTCTCTCTCTCTCTCTCTCTCTCTCTCTCTCTCTCTCTCTCTCTCTCTCTCTCTCTCTCTCTCTTTCATACTTATTTTTAACTTATAAACGAGACCCAATTCTTTTCTTATCGCCTTCCCTTCCTCTTTTCAATTTACGTGTTTACTCTTACTTCTCCTTTCAATTCGTTTCCCTCGCCTTTGCTCTCTGCTGCCTATTCAACACCGTCACTTCCAGGATCTCTCGAGAACCGCGTCGGCTGCAGTAGCGTCGAGGAGGGCCGTGTATGGAGACTCCCTTTAATATTCACGACCTCCAACAGGCGCCGCTTCGCACGTAGAACAGGTCAACTCAACTAGATTAGGATTTGATGAGAGGGTGAGTTCAATTTTCCCGAGTGGTGTGTTGTGTTCAGGTCTGGGTGGGGAAGGAAAAGAAAAGAGGGGAAGAGGGGAGGATGGAGGAAGGAGAGGAACGTTTATTGTTATGATATAATTACTGGGGAATTAATTGCGTTTTCCGCCTTGGGCTCAGGAACTGCACGAGTCTTGTGAGGCTGAAGAGGAAGAGGGAGGGCATGCAGGACGATGTGATAGAACCCAGTTGTTTGTTGTTATCCTCTCAGTGTTTGTAATAAGGGCTGTTCAGTACTTCGTGTTCATAGTGGTTGCTTAGTTGGTGTTCAATATCTCGTGTTGTTCAATTTTGTGATAAAGAACAAATTCGATCGGATGCCACAATACAGAACAGAATCCCGACATGTGGCCGATGAGGGCGTGTGCGAGGGTGTGTGTGAGGGCGTGTGTGAGGGCGTGTGTTGGGTGTAGGGTGGAACGCGGGTGGGTGTGACGGGCAGTGTAATCTATGGTGACGCGGCTGAGAGGGCGTGGGAGCATGGGCCGAGGGAGTGTAACGAAGCATGGGTGTTCGTGATAGTGACACGTGTATATATGTGTGCGTGTGTGTGTGTGTGTGTGTGTGTGTGTGTGTGTGTGTGTGTGTGTGTGTGTGTGTGTGTGTGTGTGTGTGTGTGTGTGTGTGTGTGTGTGTGTGTGTGTGTGTGTGTATCCCTGTTTGTTTCCTTTAAGCATGAAAACGTGTAGGAGCAGAAACAAGCTTACAACTGAAAATCTGAAGCATAAATACTGACCCCCAGGGGTTACAGGTACAGCATCACTTCCTTTAGACCTTCCCCTTACCCCGTACAAGGAAACACTGGAACCCCTTATCCTCCTTAGGCCTAAACAACACCTGGCGTCCCCTCCCTTTCTTCCCCTCACACCAGTAGGCTCATCCTCCCCTTCACACCACTATCGTTAAGTAATAAATCGTTCCCTCTTCTCCTGCCCGAGAGTGGGGGAAGATATAATTCATAAGTAAAGGTAAAATAACGAAATAAATAAGTATCCAGGTGATGTAAATTATCCGTAACATTGGCGGGAGTTTCCGTGAATAATTGCGAGGCTCGAGATGAAGCGAAACTTATTGCAACTCATTAAAACTTTTCCATCGCAGAGTGAAGTTAACTATGCATTTCAAAAAGAAGCATCCAAGATAACTGAACTGCGCGTGCCATTCAGACGTAGTATTTACTCTGTATAATGACAGAAAAAAACACTAAAACAAGGAGGAAAAAAATATACATTCTTTTTCTTCATTTAAGTGGATGATTTTGCTGTAAAATAAAAACAATTATGAAAAACGTAAAACGACTGCTGTGCTGTTCCAAGACAACGAGGCACACGGCAAACACCTCAGTGATCACGTGTTCAGGTGGGAAAATTAAACAAAATATATACATACATCCCTACATCCCTTAATCAATGTGGCGTCAACTGTTGAGAAGTTAAATAAAAGTCACCTTAAAACTTAGGGATACTGAGTGATGAAAAAATTTAGTCTGACAGCAACAACTAGGTCACATGGCACGATCAGGCAGGGAGGTGTAGGGGGAGGGAGGTGTAGGGGGAGGGAGGTGTAGGGGGAGGGAGGGGTAGGGGGATATAGAGAGGAATCAGGAGTTATTCCCTAAGGGCCAAAGAACACATTTTTTCCTCATGGCTTAATAGGTTAACACTGCACCTGACTTTGCTTTAGAGAGGCAGCACATCATTAATCTAGCGATCTCAACCCAGAAAAAAAAGAGAAAATAAAGAGAGAGTGATATGTCCCCAACACCCACATATATACACAAAGATAAAAATAAATCCTTCACTGCAAAGCGTCACATCCACCAACCCACGCACGCACGCACGCACGCACGCATCGTTCAGTCTTTGGCGCTATCACGTTCTACACATTTTTTTGTTTTTATAGAGATATACAGAGGTCTGAGGCAAAGCTCTATCCCCTTGCACAGTAACGAAAAGAAAAAGAACAAAGGCAAGATAAAGGCAGGAGTGATGCTGAAAGGTAAATCAAACTATCAATCTGTATCAATAGAAGATTTACACACTTAGATATAAACAAGAAAACAACCTTAGCTTTCTTTATTGACAGAGTGACTTTAAAACAACCTCATCTTTACTTATTAGCTTGTATAAAGAATTTAAAACAGGATTATTTTTTTTTATCTATTAGCAAGCAGAGTAGATTTGAAACAACTGAGTAGCAGCTTGGCAAACACTCATTATATTCCTTCCTTTGATAAGACAAAACACACATCTTCTATCACTCGTCAGCCTCATTTTTCTCTTCCTGGGTTTTCTTTCTCTACAGATTTTCTATTTCTTCTGGTTTCCTTCCTCCATTCTTTCCTTGACCACTCTTTCCTCGACTAAATTGGATCACTGCCGCCCTTCGTCATTACTAATTGCCCATTGCGACCCGCTGGTGTATTGGAGGCTGGTGGTGGTGTAATGGTGGTGTTGGTAACGATGGTGGTGATGTAGTGGTGAAAGTGGAGGCGGTGGAAGCGACGTGGACTGAGTTAGGGATGTGAGAGGAAGGGGCTGCTTATAACGGAACATTCGGGAAGGGATGTAACGGGGATGGAGATACGTTTGGGGTGCAGACAAGAGGAAATATGTGGCAGAAGATATGACCCAGGTGCCAAAGGAGTGAGAGAGGCGAGACGAGTACAGGTGATGGACGAAAAAAAATCACCTACCACCTCCCCTCTTGCCCTCCCCTCAGGTGGCTGGGGATTTGGCTCATACACATGCAAAAGTGTGACGCTTTGATCGCCCGAGTGCAATGTAAGGTCGTGGAGTTAGAGTCGTCACAGTGAAGTTATGGAAGGAGATGACTGTGAGGGGAACATAAAGAGCTGGTTTTCCTATCATTCTCAGCCCATTTACCTTTCAAAACACGAGGCACGAAAAGACAGAACTCAGGATGGGAATAACTGGAGAGACTTCGAGTGTAAAGCTATGGCTGGGAGGGCGTGTGAGTCTCTACATTTTGCTGCATTCCCTCACCCCAATGAGGAAAATTATTGGGGTGAAAGGAGGAATTGGACACACTTCCAATAAATGATCTAATGAAACATGCTGAGAAGGGATACTTTTTGGCAAATACTTAATTCAAACACAAAATAATTCATAGATGTTATTGTTAAAGACGGGATGTATAGCAAGAATAAAAATGGCTCACTGGTTACAAAGCTAGGTATAAAAAAAATTAAAGGGCGATGGAGGTGTTTCAAAAGGTTAAATCATTATAAAAAATTATTTAAAAACGAAAATCTATAAAAGGTTAATGTTAAGAAAGTAACTGAATGAAGAAACAGTTAGACTTTCAAGCGAGAAACTTAATGAGAGGAGTGCAAGCGGAAAATTACCGAAACGTTGAATGTTAGAAGAGAGAAAAAGGTGAGTAGGTAGAGTGTGCGCTTAAGGTGTTTAAACATATAATATAAAGTGACTAGCAGGAAAAAAAACCTGAACGTAAAATAGATGAATGAAATGGAAAATTCTTGGTGGACAAAAGAAGAAAGAAACAATTATTCAAAAGGGAAAGTTTAACGTATGTTACGACCATTCTAAGGAATGTTCTTGAAAAAGTAAAGGAAAAGAGAGAGAGAGAGAGAGAGAGAGAGAGAGAGAGAGAGAGAGAGAGAGAGAGAGAGAGAGAGAGAGAGAGAGAGAGAGAGAGAGAGAGAGAGAGAGAGAGAGAGAGAGAGAGAGAGAGAGAGAGAGAGAGAGAGAGAGAGAGAGAGAGAGAGAGAGAGAGAGAGAGAGAGAGAGAGAGAGAGAGAAGAAAAAAAAAAAAAAAAAAAAAAAAAAAAAAAAAAAAAAAAACAAGCAGTGGAACAAAGAAGTGAAACATGATCGTAGAAAAATGGTTAGGAAAAAATTATTAAAAGAAAACCAACTGAGTATTTTATGAAACTGATGACTGAAAAATGAAACTGAAACGATAGTGGCATCGTTTTTCTTTTCTATTCTATTTTTTATTGTCTTTTCTTTATATTTTTCGGATTGGGAAGCATCACGGCAGTACGTACTGATTCATAACACTTGTTCACCCACTATAACACACACTGTCACGTCACTAGTGGTATTCTAGCATAAAATTTTTCTCATATTCTGTACTTTAACAATAGTAACAAAAAAATAATGCAATTCTCTTCTATGAGGGGTATAACGTTTCATTCTAAATCTTAACGAAGGGAGAGGTGGAGGAGGAGGAATCTTGCTCTGTTATATCCTATCCTACCACACGCAGTTTACCAATAGTTGTTAAGCAAATTCACTCGTTATACACCAACATGTTTGATGGTATCTACTCTTCCTATGTATTCTTAGGTAAGTGTATGGAAGACAATAGAGAAGAGTATGAAAACAAGGTGATGTAAAATGAAATTATTGAGTATATATACAACAACAGATGTAATGCTAAAATAGAGGGAAGCTTTTAACTAACTAGACATAACGTAATATTACATAACCCAGCTTAGATGAATGTGCCTGTAGAATAAAGAAATGCAACTATAATTCCAGTCTACAAAGGGAGATACAAGAATGTTTTAAAACGAATCAAGTGGGTGAAAGTTTAATAATAGAAGGTGGTGTAGGAAAGGCATGCATAATGTTACTTTGTGTTCTCTATCTGTTTAAGGATGGAGCTGGAAGAGAAATGAAAGCAAGGGTGGGTAATGTTGGAGTCCAGGTTACCACATAAACTATTTAAGTAGAGTCAAATACTATTATATTCAGAGATTATACTACTTTGCTAACATAGTGTGACACAGATTTACAAAAATAAAATATAAACGAATTTACTACTGTTATTAATGAGATAAAAAAAAGTTCAATGTAGACAAAAGTAAACTAAAAATCAAGTAATTTACTGTGCAGATCCATTATAGATAAGAAGTGAGACTCAGAAGTAGGATTATGATAAGAAGGAATGGACAATGAGCTGAAAAAGTGCATGAATTTAAATACCTTGACTCCATCCTGTGTTAGCCTGTACTTGTATGCACGGAAGGGAGACAATAGAGGAGAATACTGGCAATAACATTAAAGCTTATGGTGAGAGGTAGGACTGTGAGCATGTAAGTAAATAAGGAGATTCAAAATAGCGTAAGAGTTCAAATATTAGAATAAGTAAGTGAGACCTTAACATCGAGTGAAACAATGGAGATAAGCTATACTAGAGGTGCTTGTGGTGTGAGAAGAATAGATGGTGATAATAATGTAATAATGGGAGAAAACCTGAAATAGTTTAATCACCTGTAGATAATGAATGAAAATAAGAAGAAAAATAGTGACAACAGTGTAATAAATGCAGTGAGTGTAAGAGAACTAGACGCTGTAAAATGGAAAAAAAAAAAAAATGCTGTAACTGTATGGATAGAGCTAGAGAGAGAAAAAAGAGAAAGATGAATAAAAGAGCGATTTTTTCTTACGCAACAAATGAAACAAAAAACATTCGCGTCTGAGCCAGTGTTGTGTTGAAACGGAAGGTCGGCACAACAGCGTCGAGGAGGAAGGTAAAAATCTTCGCGACTTTCACAGAATCGAATAGGAATCCTTCAGAAAAATAAGAATCATCTTCGATCAAAATTCATTCAGGCGAAGAAATGATGATTCAGTCCTATTCCCTTCTCACTTGGTTACTTTTTATAGATGTATTTTCCCTTTCCACGATCTTCCCTTCCCACGCACAATCCTTCCTTCCAACGGCACATCCTTTTCTCCCAAGACCAAGCTTTCCCTCCTACAGCCAATCCTTCATTCCGACAATCGATTCTCTTAATTCTAGTACCTATCTTTTCTTTCTCAATATTCAACCTTCCCGAAAAACAGCTTCTGGACTTGCCAATCATCTCCAACAGGTGCATTCCCTCCTCTTATTTACATTACCTTTACATTTAACATTATAATGGTAACGCTAACCTTCATTATTAACTTTCGGTGTCGGAGAGCTATACATACCCTTGAATGTAACCTGGAAAGAATGAAGCTACAAGGAAGGAAGGAAGGAAGGAAGGAAGGAAGGATGGCACGAAAGTAAGACATTAACGAATGCAAACTATCGTAGCTTTGTGATAATCTATTGATTTTTTTTTGCCGTTGAAAGTTAGCATAAAATAACAAATAAACGTCCCCAGCACGATAATAGTATTTTATTGACTATAATTACATTTCATTGTTGTTCCATTATCTCGCAGAAGCAGTACCAGCAGCAACAACAGCTTAGAAAGCAAATCTGAACACCAAACAAAAATCTGGTCTAACACCGCACAAGCCGGTCACCATAATATTATGTTCCCTCGGGGTACGTTATCTTAATCATCTTAATTATCTTGTTTTGCTGCGGTACAAAACAAATATCAGCCACACGATAATTGCTCGTAAAATAAGAACCCGCATATTTTTCTGAGCACCATTCTAAGAATTTCTCTTCTATGAACAAAGATCTCTGGGAAGTAAGCTGAGCGTTTGGACATTTTTCCCTTGCGGCTAAGTGAGCGGCACTGAGTCTTGTCTTAGTAACGCACACCACAACCACAACCACAACCACGCACAGACTGCTCCACACTGTCCTTCCTTGACGCTGCCAGGAGACAGACGTGGCCTTGGAAGAAAGAGAACATTTTTCATTTACTACAACTTGAGTTTCACAACGAGCTGCTGACTCTATCCGGGTCGTGAGAAACCCGGACAGAACCAAGACTTCCCTTCCTTTAATGGATTCTTCCACATTAATCCACCTGCACAGTTACTCAACCGAAGATTAAGGCAGAACCATCTCATGCTAATTAATTTATCACCTAATTAATTTAGTTTCCTTGAGAGGGTGACTTGAACTCGCATCATCTAAAGGACCCAAATTAATTCTTAGTTTCCTCCTTCCTCACGTCAGGCCAGGACCCCACATAGAGGCACCACACAAGGGCGCGACACCAGCCCGCCACACAGGGACGCCACAGTCAGTTGCAACACAGCAACACAAACAGTCTTAGTCTTAGTACACCACAATGAAGGCCACTCCGGCTCGGCCTCGAAGCATCATGTTTGGATGCATGAGGGCAGGCAGGGGCGTGGGTAGTGAGAGGGAGAAACAAAGGGGCTGAGAGGGAGGAGAGTAAAGGTACAGAGGAAGGGAAAGAGAAGGGAAAGGGTGCATGATAAAGAAGGAAGGCAGGCAGGCAGGCAGGCAGGCAGGTAGACAGGAAGGCAGGTAGGGAGGCAGGAAGGAAGGCAGGAAGGAAGGAAGGGGAAAATGGGTAAGGGGAGGAAAATCGATGTTTGGCTGCTTTCACGCAATCTGATCGTCTATACATAAGCCTTTAACATTTTCCTCCCCACGGACGCATCATCTCTTTTCCATCTCACAACCTGGAGGTAAATGGAAAAAAATTTGGAAGCTTCGCGGGGAGGTTCGTATTTTATTTCCTAGAAAATTACGCTCAAGCTTCTCCGATAAGAGGCGTTGACACGTGCTTCTATGTGAGGTGAGTGAAGGGAATTAAGGGGCTGCACCATTACCCATTACAGACACCTACGTACAGGAGGAAAATTTGTCCTCGAACCAAAACTCAGAACCATGGAGGACGATAGAAAGAACCCGAACATTGGGAGGAAAAAAAAGTGTAATTGTGGTAATGAACAAAACATAACTGAATTTTTTGGATTGTAATTTATTTATAAGGAGGAAAAAATATAGCGTTCGATCACACTAAGCCAACAACAAAGCTTCATGTGTTGAAAAAAAAAAATATATAATAGAATATTTTCAACGCCACTGAAAATAAAATAAAACCACGCAACCATATCCAATCTGTGTAAAAATCTTTTGAAACTTCAGCCACTCCAAAGGGGAAACAAATCTCATTCCTTCATTATTGTTGATCAGAACTGAATTCGACAATGAAACAAATAAATCCTGTGGAATATATCACAAAAAACGGCCAAAACTGGAAAAAAAAAAAAGGGAAAAGGAAATCCACGCAAAGGGGGAAACCAAATAAACAGAGGACGAAAAACATGGAAGGAAGTGCGATGCAAAATGAAAAATGCAAATTGGGTAAGAATGAAACGCATCGAAATGAAATCAACAGAAAAAAAACAAAAAACAAACAAACATATATACACACATTTTACTAAACTGATGATTCTATTTTTTTTTTTTTTTATTCCGTGCAATAAACAAACGCGTGTGAATATGATGGAAAGAAACATGACAAAAAAAAAAAAAACTGATAAAAAAGGGAGGAAAATTCTACCAGAGAGAGAAACTGCTGCAACACGAGAAAATAACCTGTCTGGAAGGTGTGCCAACAAGCAGAGGAAGAGTAGGGAACAATCATAAACATCCCACCAGAAGAGAAATGCACAAGACAGCGACGAGCGACAATCCCCGAGAGAAGATGAGCGATCGCAGAGAAGAGATGACAGGACACGACAGGAAGAAGAGGAGGAAGAGGAGGAGGAAGAGAAGGAGGAAGAGGATGCTGGGAAAGGCGTGGGAGAGAGCTTTTTCATCCAGAGTGTCGGGAGGGGATGGTGGCCAACTAATGTGGTTACCGGAGGGAGGGGACGGCGCGGGAATTTAATATAATATGTGGGTCGTGGCAAGGGAGGTGAGGGCGAGGTGAGCCAGCAGTGGACTTTTGGCCTAAACGAAGGGAGGAAGTCGAAAGGGGTCCCGGGCTGGCGAAATGCGTGTACCTGGTGGTGGTGGTGGTGGTGGTGGTGGTGGTGGTGGTGGTGGTGGTATTGGGCGAGACGACAGCAGCGGCAGTGCATTGAGGGGAAAGGGAATTCATTCGACACTGCTAGGGAAAGGCGTGGAAAATATTCTGGAACACCAATGAATAAATTAGTCTAATATTATTGACTTCACTTCCGTCCAAATATTGCATCACTCACTTTCCCTTCGTCACTTGGGCCTTTTCCCCTTCCCCCCATTTTTACTTTTTTTTCCCCCCCTCCGTTACGGTCACGTCCACCTCACAGCTTCCACACGTCCACACACGTCCACCTCCACCCGACTCCATTTCATGCAAACAAACAAGCAAGCAAGGAAGCAAAAAAATAAATATGTAATAAAAAAAAAAAAAGGATGCGCGCCTGTAAAAACCAGTGCATATTTTTCCTAGTCATACACTTTGTTTGTATATTTACTTTCCTGTTTTTTTCCCTCTTCTCCAGCAGCGAGCAGAGTGGTGTTGATCGGAGAGGCAGAGAAGCGAGGAGGAAGGGAGGTGGAGGAGAGGCAGAAAAGAGGAGAGTTAATGAGGAAATTGTGTATAGGATGGCAAGGCAAGACGCAGTGTGAGGCGACGTGATGGATGAACGCTGCAGGTGGTGGATGAGTAGCATGTGGTGGTGGTGGTGGTGGGTGGTGGTGGTGGTGGTGGTGACTGCGAGTAATTGAACTTAATGGGCTGTTAAATGGCTTTCTTTTTCCTTGGATGGGAGAAAATAAACATCGAAGCATATACAAGACATGAAAAAATGAAGTCACCCCTTGCCCTCGACACACACACACACACACACACACACACCACCGTCGGGAAACAAGGGAAATACAAACACTGCCCCGAAATTTAACCTTGACCCTTCAACATGGGCAGCCAAGGTTGAGGTGGGGAGAAGAGAGGTGATTGGTGAGTGGGGAAGAACCTAACCCTCACCCTGGCGACCGTCACACAAAAAATAGACGCTGCAGGGGGAAGAGGGAGACCAAGTTAATCGGCGTTGAAAGGGAGTACGAGGAAGGGTTTCAAAAATGTACTACGACGGTGGTTGAGTAGAGAGTTGGGAGACGATGTAGTGGTGGTGGTGGTGGTGGTGGTGGTGGTGGTGGTGGTGGTGGTGGTGGTGGTGGTGGTGGTGGTGGTGGTGGTGGTGGTGGTGGGTACTTTTTTCTTACCTTGGTGAAGCACATCAATTAATCATTTGGTTTTCAAGGCAAGCAAAATGAAAACTAAATAACTAACACTTACTGAAAAAATAGTAGCTCAAAGATGCATTACAAGTTTTTCAAAGTAGCAGAATGGCAAACTGATGACGGTACTACACGGCCTCAGTTAAAAAAAAAAAGAAGCTCAGGTACAGTAGTAAAGCAAAACATTAAAGCACAAATGTCATACTGTGCATTTGATCAGTTGGCAGCCACTTTCTTGTTCCTTATGGCATCACCAGGAGGAAAACACAATGGGAAGATGGAGACTGATGAAAGCAATGATGGCAACGATTATGTTAATGTGGAATGTTATTGATGAAGATGACGATGGGTAGTGATACAGGTGATGGGTGGTGAATGGTGATGGATGGTGATGGATAATGACGGGGTGATATAAATAATGACTAGTTATGGATGTCAGATAATTAACAAAGCTTACAATGATTGACGTTTTGTGTAAATTAAACTATAGTCCAAGTATTTTGAAACTGGTATGTACACAAGCTTTCACATTTTACTGATCCATCTCTTAGAAAGCTACATATTCACTTCATAAAAAGCTTCACGCGCTGTTACCTGATTGGTCTCACATATTAGGAACGAGAGTAAGCAGACAGTCAGACAAACCAGTAGTGAGAGTCATACCAAATCATCTCAACACAAACACTACAATCACTACATAGATGGATATTTACCATCTACCATTGTCCAGGTGCACCAGAGAACAACACTATGGTACAAAGTTGTAGATAGACAAAGACACAGTTATGGTTCAGAGATGACTAGAGGAGTGGAAGGTATTGTGTCCCTTTGTTTGAGACTGGTGGTGGTGGTGTTGTATGCTGGCGGCGAGGTCATGAAACTACTACTGCTACCGCTGGTCTAAGGGTCCCCGAGGAAGACGTCAACGCTTTAGGACAACACTTTGGGAGCACATGGAGACGACTGGAAGAGTGGGTGTCTCGTTGCGATGGAGTGACGGGTGGTGGTGGGTGGTGGTGGGTGGTGATGGGTGGTGATGGGTGGTGATGGGTGGTGACGGCTGGTGGCGGTTGGTGACGGGGTGACGGGTGGTGATAGATGGTGAAGCAGCTAAAGACTGATGAGTAGTGATATGGGAATAATATAGGGTAGTGATGAGGATGATGGTAAGTGATGGGTAGTGAAGATAATAATGGTACGAGATAAAGACAATAACAAACAAACGGAAAGTATACGTATATCAATCGTCATACATACAAACACACGCACACTATAAATCATAATCCATATTTGAGGTTTTTCAGTCAGACACTCGTGGTTGTGTGGTTTGAAGCGCTTACTACAATGCCTAAAATATTCTATAGAGTCTGACAGGTGTCAATCATGTGTCGGTCCGTGAAATCCTTGTGACCACAACACCTGAGCTTCTGTAGAATGTGAAGGAGATTCCTGCACCCATTTCTCGGTGAGAGGGTGTGAGAGAGTGGGAAAAATGTGAGTGAATTTTGAGTGAGTGGAAGGTACAGTACCCATCCACTGCCTGGTATAGTTTATATAGGAGGGATGCCAAGGAGTAGTCTGCCTAGCGCCGTCACCATCACGTTTGGTGGAAATGTGAACTTGCTCCCAACATTTTGGTTTATACCTGTGCTTGCTTGCTTCCTAAAACCAATTAATCTCGCATCAAGAAAGATTGTTAGTCACAAGGGACCAAGCCGTCATCCAACACTAACTTGTTTGCAGGTTTCCGACATTCCTGAGTGTAAATATAACGGACACATCGTTCACAATTTTGATGTTGGATCGACAACTCTGAAACGTTTAAGTAAGGAAACAAAGAGGCCAGGTGAAGCCGTCACCAAAGTGGACTTAAAGCTTGGAAACAAGTTAACATCTTGGTGAAATTTTCAATTCCACAAATTAAATTACGAGGGAAGGGAAACTAATTCCAAAATTGTTTAGAACGATTATGCAGAACACACCCTTGTGTTAATGTTTGAGTCGTAATTAAATAAAAAGTCAAAAGATGGTGGCACTCAGCTCTTTATCTCATTTGTGCATCATTATTTTCTATGCCCTTGAGTCGTATGTACTACGAGACTTTTACTGACATGTATAGCAGCGACATCACATCCAAAGAAAGAAAACCATCTGTTAGGACGTTGCTAAATGGACATTGTGCTATGCTGTGGTCACGAACCTGTGGCTAGAAATATTAAGAATTTTGTGATTTGCCAGAAAGTCAGTAAATTCCTGAATCAAGCAAGTAAACGGAAGATTAAAACTTTCGTCGCAAGACTGCAAGGTCACTGTTATCGTCGAGTGTTCAATGTGCCTTAGAAGGTGTGGGAATGAACTTAGGCACCGTGTTTGTCTAGAGGACGCCGCCCTTATTCGACTCAAAGATTCTTTGAAGTAAGATGACTATGTCGCTATGATTTGAGACAATACATTGGCACCTTCAAACTAATAAAATTTACAACTTCAACTCATACTGTAACTTTAGTGACCAACTCTTAATTGTCACTTCACAATAACTACCACTCGAGGGCAATGCAGACACGTGGAAGGCACAGGACTCGTGCACGCATGAAAACTTAAGAATCTCGTGCTGAGCCAATCACATCACCAGCTTCCTATTTGCAAGTACTTTTACAAAATTCAGTACGTATCTTTTTACTGCATTTGGACTCTTCAAACACCACTTACACTGGAATGTCCGTAATATAAAACACTTTAAAGGTGCGTGTTTTACTCGTCGCTGGAGCCTCTTCACACGAGACGAGGAAATGAAACTGCTGCTGACTCAGTCGAAAAGAGCTTTTGACACCCTCGAGGAAAATTTTTCCAATCCCATTAATGGCGACAGCAGCCAATGGAACACTCCAAGCAGTAGAATCCTATCGCCACAAAGACAAGGGAAAGCGTTAGTGTTCCACGCTTTTCTTTTTGAAAAAGAAAAGTTGTAGTAGAACATGGTAGTGCGGTACAAATCTGTTTTCCTTACTGATCTTTGAGTGTTTTCTGTGCCGCTGACCCCCATGACAATGCTGCCGCCGCTGCACCATCAAAGACAAGCGACCTGAGACAAGGACACCAAAGAGGAAAGGGTCATCGTAGGGACACGCACAGAACTAACTTTGACCTTATCTTGCATTGAAAAATTATGAACAAGTTCTCTCATATAAACATAAACCGATACACAAATATCACCAAGTGGCTTGATGAAAATTTTTTCGTTTAGCTGTACATCACTGGAGGGAACATGGTGCGGTAATGGCCTCAGCTCGGCAAGGCTTCCTGTTGTGCCAGCGTATAGATATGCATGTGTGAGTGAGGGGCACCATGTCGAGAATCAACTTTCTTTACCGACAAGTGTACTGTGCGTGGCAGGTCCTACAACGTGACAGACTAACAGCTTCCTTCCTTGTTTCCGTCAATAAAGGAAGACTTGGATCTTTTACACTCGATGGCCACACGCGGCGCTGAAACATAATTCCCCCATCGAATAAAAGTGGTTGAAATGTTGCCGCACAACTTCCCAAGGTTTCGATGTATTGCTATTCATTAATTTTCATCGTGTGTATGTTAGTTCTCCTTCGTCACTTCTGGGTTCTGATAACTAGCCCCAGGGAACACCTCACTATGGAAACAACAGCTGCAGAATATTTTTATTCCATTATTCAAGACCCACACATTTCTGGCTATACTTTTTTTTAAAGAAACCTACTCTCTTGAAGGTATGAAATCATGTGTGTGTGTTTGAGTGTGTGTGTGTGTGTGTGTGTTTGAGTGTGTGTGTGTGTGTGTGTGTGTGTGTGTGTGTGTGTGTGTGTGTGTGTGTGTGTGTGTGTGTGTGTGTGTGTGTAAGTGACGTGCATCAGAATTGGAGGCAATGGGGGAGGTGAGGGGGACGATCCAGGGGGAGGGTGGGAGAGGGAGAGGCTGTGAAGGGGCGAGCGCAGAGTAGAATATCACACTCACCATTATACAATTTAAAAAAATCAACAGCTTGAGCGAGGCGTGGCGTGACGGTCCTGGCGCAGGGCAGATTATCAAGGCAGTCATTCTAACGCGTTTTTTTTTTCCGACTCGGCCAAATGGGGACGCAATAAAAAGAATACAGATAGAAAACTGCAATATTTGAACCAGCAACTAATTGGATAACAACGCCAATACCCTTCTCTTCCAGCCGTACCCTCGTTCCCTCACCTCCCCTCTCTTCCCCTACCCTCACCCTCCATCCTACCCTCCCTTCCCCTCAGCCTCTCAATCCTTTCCTCTTCTCTATGCTGTCCAACTTCCCTTTGCCTCTGCTCGTTTTGCTACTGTACAATTTTCTTGACGTATCCAGTCCCTTTAAACTTCCCCGATTGAGTTCATTTTCAGTGTGTAATATTTACCGAGAAGTCGAGGCGTGTGCAGGTCTTTGGTGAAAGCCTGTATGGGTTGCTGGTCTATTATACAGTCGTTCTTAAGACGTTACATATATACCAGTGTGTGTGCATGTTTGTGTGTGTCAGCATTCAGTGGCAGACGAATGATGGTAGGGACGTATACATAGAAATTGAAAGCCACATACTCTTTTATACCCGTAAAATATATAGTCGCTTCAATTTTTTCCTACGTGTCTGTCACCCACTAGCGGCTTTTGTTAATATGTCACGAAGAGCGAGGTGGGGAACGAGGCTTTCCTGGGTATCAATTCAGTGTAGAGTATATATATAAAAGAAATGAAAAAACACAACCGCTATTGATACTTTGACTGTACTGGGAATAACTATATTTACCAACCTCAACTGAACATCATACAACATCACCTCATATTTTTCCCACATCGCCACATCATCTCCCCGTCACTTCCCTTACGCCGCACGTCCACACTCCCTTCCCAGCACTCCATCTCTTCGTCATTCGACACTACGAACATGCCACAATTTCTTCCCACACGTCGCCTACGTCCTTGCTTCAGACATGTCATGGTTTCTCACAACATTTCGCCAACACTTCTTCTTCGTTCCTTTCTGCTAAGCTACAGTCACATCCTCGCCTTGTAGTACAGTTATAATACACCTAAGTCATCATCAACACCCTCAATACATGGTTCTACTTTCCTATATTCCTAGTTTAATGCGTGTAAGGCCTTGGAAGTCGTGGCTTCGTGGGTTGAACTATATCTTAAGGAGAAAGCATATTTGGAGGATAAGGAAATAATATAAAAAAAAGTTACCGAAAGTTTACCTGTCATGGCAAACTGAAATTCGTGGTTGATGCGATGCGACACACACACACACACACACACACACACACACCCACACACACACACACACACACACACACACACACACACACACACACACACACACACACACATCCACCCACCCACACACATACACACATACACCCACGCACACCCCCACAAACACGAATACACTTAAAATCTCTCCCATCTGCATAACACAACAATACATAATCCTTCCTCCAGTCTGCATGGCTGAGCACCTCTCTCCAACTAAACCTATTCCCTCCCTCCACCTCCACCTCCTCCACCTCTCCACCTCCTCCAGACCTCCACATTCAGCTCAACACAGGTATACAAGCGAGGGTGGCAATGCTTGCTCCCAACACTGCAAAGGAAAGGCGGAGTTTTCTTTAAATTCGCCACACAATCCCGAGCTAGGAATGTTTATAGTAATATTTGGCTTGGTGAGGATGGCCTTGTGGCGAGGTGTGTACGGGGTGTGGAGGTGATGCTTTGGATAAGGCAACACACCTGCTTCCTTCCTCCCTCCTGTGGTTTCTTCTTAAAGGTAGGAAAAGGTCACTATGGTAAACGCAGTCATGTCTAAGTCTTTTTTTATGTACTGCAATTTTCATCACTAGACACTCTTTTCTGGTATTTTCTGGACCACTGAAGGAAAAGGACTAACATTTTATAGCATTCACAACCGAGTTTTTATTTTTTTTTATTATTGCCGTTTGTATGTTGTGGGGAAAATCTATTTTTATAACGGCTTCTAATCAGAGGTAGTATCTACAAGGGATGAGTGTGGTGGTGGGGAAGGGTGGGCTTGTTGGGTGGGGGGGCAACTACCCAAATTCAAGTTCTGTAAACACTACCATTACATTCACGTGAAAAAAAAAAGCTTACACTCCACGTCCAAAGTATTATTGTTTAGCGTTGAATGTGTCGACCGAAATTGCTGCCGCACATAACCTCCCTCTTTCATTAAGCCGCTCAAGTATTCTAGAGGAGCAATTACGCGTCCTCGCTCTCCCGTGAAGCAGCAGGAAAACTGGCGAGGACGAGGAAAAAAACTTAGTCGTCATTGAGACTCCAACTCATAACAACACATTTGAGCTTCGTTTCGAGAGTAGATAAGGAGAACCTCTTACCAAAATTACTTAACAGCTCAAGTTCCTGATCCCCTCGCATCTCTCATCTCTCTCTCTCTCTCTCTCTCTCTCTCTCTCTCTCTCTCTCTCTCTCTCTCTCTCTCTCTCTCTCTCTCTCTCTCTCTCTCTCTCTCTCTCTCTCTCTCTCAATCCACCTGCGACGAATGATATAATCAATTCGCTAAATAATTAATTTTGCAATTGAATGTCATGATTGAAAAAAATGTTAAAAATCTGACTCTACATTACGTTCTTCTAAGAATTGACAAGTAAAACGACTACATATATAATATCAAACCTGAGCAACAACTGCAACGTGACATTATTTATAACAAAGAAGAAAAAGTAGGAGGCAACTTAAGATTAATATTATACGCATTAAAGAAAAAAAAATAATAAAAGCACCTAAAAAAAATACAAAAAATCTATTCTTGAAACTAAATTAATTAAACATGGAGGTCACGTATAAAAAAAAAAGAGAAAAAAAATAAATATTGCCTTTAAAATGTGTCTCAATAATCCCAGAGCCGTTTTATCGTCCACGTAACTCATGGCTGATGTTTTGACTTGGTCTCACGTGCTAGGATGAAAAAAAAAAGAATATATATATACTTCATACACCCAAAGGAAATAGAACGTCATCCTAATGTAACGCTACCATCAGTTACTACGATTACTATTATTACTACTACTACTACTACTACTACTACTACTTAACACACATTATACATTACTCTTAACACACAGTGGCTGACAGTTACTAGTACTTGGTAATGGTACTCTCCCTCGACCTCATTAATTTCCTTCTTTTGCAGGCTTGTTTGACTTTCCTTCCGTTTCCCCTCGATGCATTGTTCTCAAGTAGAGCGTATGTGGCGTAGAGTTAATTCATGTTTTGACTTGCTAGGTACTCCCCCCGTGTACAAGGTGAGCGTCCTCGTGGTGTGGTGTGTGTGGTGTGTAGTACTCAAGCCGATGCACCTGAATGCTGAATAATTACTAGGAATGTAATGGTAAGAGGCAACAGTAAGGTGAGTGAGGCGCGCGATGTTACTACACTGATGGAAATGTCAATACACACACACACACACACACACACACACACACACACACACACACACACACACACACACACACACACACAGTCACACACACACACACACACACACACGGGAAAAATTACGTCCTGCATCTACATCTGAGGCCCAAGGAACCCTTTCTCTTTGGTGGGTCGGGGTGTGTGGAGGGGGGAAAGGGGTGGAGAGACAGCTCCCTCCTCCCCCCCCTCTCCCCGCGTACACTCAGCTGTAAATACACTTTGCCTTTACTGACGAGGGTTGCTTGCTATGTAAATGCAGCGTATTAGTGTAATAACCTTTATTTACAGCCTCTTACGAATGCGATGCGGTCCCCCACTTACCCCGTTACCTGTGTCGACGATGCCACGCTAATATTAGACTTGGTGCGTTTGTTGCCCTGGTAACGAGACCTACTGTTGTTGTTGTTGTTGCTGCTGTTATTGTTGTTATTGATGTTGTTGTTGTTTCTCTATTTCCGTTCTCCTCCTTCTCCTCCCCCTCCTCCTCAGCGCTCCCTCCTTTTCCCCGTAATTTCCCATCTCATTCCATTTTTTCTTTTTCACTTCTGTTGATTTTCAGAAATTCACAAACATTGTTGCCTATTTTTTTTAAGTCTTTCTTTTTTCTCCGATGCCTTTCTGCTTTCTTGGTACCAACTCGAAACTTTGCATCTCCTTTTTTATTCTCTAGTTTCTTCTTGCTTGCTTTTGGTGATTTTCATTTTGTTCTTTTGTCGTGAAATGTGCTGCTTTTTCGTCCACTTGACGGGTAATGGCTATGCTGCTTTGTTGTCGCGCTTGTTTGCTTCTCCTATTTCTTGATTTTTTTCTATGCAAGAGTGGTTTTGTTTACCTTTTGTTTTAAACTTCCTCTTATGTTTTTTCGCCAAACGTAGCATGCGCATGTTATGTAATTGTACAAAACAAGTCGAGTTTACACAATATGCAATGTTTCAAGATGTGGTGTGTTTCTTTTTTGAGGCTGACTAGTGTTAAGGAATGAAAAGTAATCACTACATTGGGCATCAAGGCTAATAGAAGCGTCTGGCAATTCCAAATTAAAACTCAAATGAATCCATCTTCCACTGAGAGTAATTCATGTATGCGACAATAATTTATCCTCTCATACATCTTGTCAGTGAACCAGTTTTATATTATATCATGAAACACGTTATGCTTCACAGTAACATTAAATATGGAATATAGCTAAGAGGGTGTTCCATTTTCTCCTCTATTACAAGACATACCCTCTTCCCAACCTTAAAATGACGTTCTCAGATATAAGGAAAATCAAGTCCTTGGTGATGAGTCAGATAAAACAACAGTGTATGATGGGCACAGGGAAGCACATGCAAGGCTCGTTTATATATATCACGTTTCCTCTATACTAAAAGAAAAGAAAACATCTTCTTTGGGAAATTTCTCCTTTGGAAATAAAAGCGAAACAACAGCCAGAGACAGAGTCCACGAAGTTCCAGCCAAATGTCAAACACGTATCCAAAAAAAATCTCTACCATGACGTCCTGTGATGTGTCTCGATTCCTCTGTGGCCGCGGGAATCTCCAGGCAGTGTGACATTTACCTTGCCTTGCTATTCTCGAGGCAAACACAGCACCAGCCGCTTCTACCATCGTTTCCCCTTGACCTTGACACTTCATCTTGGCAAAGCAATATTGCAAATGTTATAGTGTTGAATTCAGCCAATGCAATGATAACACTGACAACTACAATACAATACTACTACCACCACCACCATCACTACTATTACTATTACTACTACTACTACTACTACTGCGACACATGATGCCTGGGATACATGATATGAGACACTGGTACTAATACATACATACAAATATAAATAAAAACATGAACATAAATAATTAACTTGATGAAAAATAAGGAGAAACAAATAAATATAACGAAAGAAATTATTGAAAACAAATGAATCTATAGATAAAACAAAGAGTGTGGGTGTCTGTCGCTGTCGTTAACGATGAGTGTGAAGGTAATGACGGTGATTACTACATGTTATATAAACACTGACGCGGCTGAGTGTTACTTTAGAAGTGTGATGAACGTTGTTACGCTCATATAGTAGATTCATACTTTGGAGAAGGTATTACTATCAACCATACAAACTTGTTCATTACTTGCATCCTTTCAGAAGCAAACAATACTTTTCCTTATTTCGTTATAACCACATTTTACGTATTGTTGTGATAACTATGCTAATAACCGTAAGATAAGTAGCTTAATAATTGCAACACAATATAATAAGCTACACAGGTGCTTAGGATCGAGCTAATGCAAGTTAATTATTTGTATACCATTTCAGAACTGTGTATACTTATTATAGTCGGCATTAATGGAAGTAGGAATATTAATTTCTACTCCTACTCGAATCTAATTAGAGTGACGCGTGCAGCAAGTACCTAACCGTGTAGCCTGTGTTCCTCACTCATGAGTTACCTATAGGTGTTACATGATGTGCTGCCAACGAAATCTACCATCATTTCACAAACACATAAAAACTAAATAGTTGCATTTGAGTGTACAAATCCCTCTTTACTGCAACGAAAGGCAAAACAAAATATTTAGAATAGAGAAAGATATAGATGGTGTCAATACAACCCTTAACAACAACAATAAAACAAAAACTACATATGACAAAACCTCTGAAAGCACCCTTAATTACCGTAAACAGGTTATATATATATATATATATATATATATATATATATATATATATATATATATATATATATATACAAAACATGTATACAATTAATGCAGAAAGAGGAAACAAGTTTGTGAAAGCAATGCCCACGCGCGCGCGCACACGCACACACGCGCGCACGCACACACACACACACATAGAAATATGTAAAAAAGAGAATCCTGAACATAAAACAAACAGACAAACGAACGAACAAATACAAACACATCCAGACCAACACAAAAACGACCTTCAACAAACTGACAACAGGTGACACACACAAGTCACGCTGTTAACGGAACACTGTTTAAACAAAATCCTCAACTGTTTCCAGTCAAGCTAATATCATAGCCAAACATTCCTTCTGCTTGTGTCCATTATGCCCCGCCTTAATTATTAACCGGCTGAGAATGCACATCGTAATTGCCTTTGTAATATGCATAATAAACTCTGGGTGTAATTGGCGTGAGTTAGTTTACACGGCAGCGAGGCGAGGGAAGCGAGGGAGGAAGGACGTCACGATGGCCACGTAAAGATGGACCAAAATAAAGAAACAAAGGGGAGAAGAAAATAAGCAAGTGTTCAATTAGAACGTTAATGGAACCCCACGAACATCTACTAATTGAAGAAAAAAAAACGTTAATTGATAATAAAGGTTCAGAATTCTATGCAATATAATATATGAAATGAACTATTAATGCAACACTAACAAGGAAACAATGTAGATCACTAGTGAAGAAGGACGCAGTTTAAAGTAAAAAAAAAAAAAAAAAAAAAAAAAAAAAAATATATATATATATATATATATATATATATATATATATATATATATATATATATCTGTGTGTGTGTGTGTGTGTGTGTGTGTGTGTGTGTGTGTGTGTGTGTGTGTGTGTGTGTGTGTGTGTGTGTGTGTGTGTGTGTGTGTGTGTGTGTAATATATGAAGCCTTATCCTAACGAGAAGAAAAAATATGTATTAATTAAAAATGCTTTATTGATAAGTGAAAGACAAATCACAAAAAACAAAAATACAGAAAAAAAATTAATATAATGACAACAAACAATACGAAACGATAACAAGACATTAAAAACAATGGCAAGTGTGAACTGCGAAAAAAAAGTGAAAACAAAACATTAACTCAGAAGACAATTTTCATTCACAGAAACTAATCTATACTCATAAATATTACAACGAAAACAAAAATTAAATGCGACATATACACCCACACACCCACCCACACACACACACAGACACCCAAACCCACACACAATCGAACGAATAAACACACAAACCCACAACTTTAATTTCCTGCCTGCAAGTAGAGCTTCCGGAAAAATGGATAACAGAAAACGAGAGTATTGGCGAGTGCAATGGTCACGTTATCAACTAATCATTAGGGTGCGGAGCCAAAAACAAGGTACTGGAATGAACCAATACGTACTGGAATGAACCAACACGTGCTGAAATTAACTAATACGTGCTGGAATGAACCAATACGTGCGATAATGAACCAATACGTGCTGAAATGAACCAACACGTGCTGGAATGAACCAATACGTGCTGAAATGAACCAACACGTGCTGGAATGAACCAATACGTGCTGAAATGAACCAACACGTGCTGGAATGAACCAATACGTGCTGGAATGAACCAATACGTGCTGAAATGAACCAACACGTGCTGAAATGAACCAATACGTGCTGAAATGAACCAACACGTGCTGGAATGAACCAATACGTGCTGGAATGAACCAATACGTGCTGAAATGAACCAACACGTGCTGAAATGAACCAATACGTGCTGGAATGAACCAATACGTGCGGTACGGTCCTGCCTTCTTGGTGGCACGTGGTGATTTCTATTATTCTTATTAGCCAAGCAAGAGTGAACAAAGGTTTGATATTATAGTAATCAGAAAACTGAGGCCAAATTTGTGTTCAGCATGACCGAAAACCTTAGTGAATCAATTTTCATGAGATTCGTTAAGGTGTCGAAATTTTCATGGAATTTATAAAGTTGTTTGTATCCTTACGCGGACACTCGTTACTACATGTCTAAAAAAAAAACATGATTACTGGCACACCGATTTCCACCTAAATTCCCTTGATGCAATTCCACCCTGTCCCAGCGGTTAATTATTTATCAAGGGTTGTAAGAATGTCATTGTTTGGAGGGAAAAATGTCACTTCTTTTTATTCTTAAGCGCTTATTGTTTCCTGTTGTTTCTTGTCTTCGTAACTACAAGACTTAAAACGAAAAAAAAGGAATGTCTGGAAAGGAAAAGTTCAGAAATTTATATAGTAAATTATTTTTTCCTCCCACAACGCAGCCAGGCGGTACACGGAACGAAAACAGAACTAAAGTAAAAATAATTAGTCCAATACTACAGGGAGCGCACCTGTCGCAGCCTCGCATACCTGAGGGAAGGGAGAACACCTGAGTGTCAAGGGAACCAGCTCGCTCCATCCCGTAATCAAATAGAAGTTGAAAAAAAAAAGTTATTGTTTACAGGAGTGCAAGTGAGGGCAGGGCAATGTTTGGAAAGGCCTCCTGGTCTTTGCGTTCCTGGGAGAGTGAGTTCCAGCTTCTGATCCTATTCTTTGAAATATTTTTGTTTCTTTTTCCTTTTCTAGTTTTCGGGCCTGTAGAAACAAAGGTGAAAACTCTTCTTTTTGACCTTTCAGCAGTGACGGTCAAAAAAGAATGAGCGCAGAAGAGCGTATAGTGTAGTTTATTGCAATACTTGAGAACGGAAACGGTCTTAACAATTTTTTGGTATTCTGTATAGACTCGGTGTACCTCTCTCATCCTGCAGAACATTCGTGTGGAGCAGAATCATTGAAATGGAAAACCTCGAGAGACAAAGTAAAACCCTTAACTATAAGATAGAATCACAATTATACATTATCAGGTGAAGCTGATACCTTTACGCCTCTCTGAGCTGAGGTTAAAGCGTGGACAGAAGAATGAAATGAGGCACCACCATGTAAGGTTTATGAGAGTAAAGGATAAAAATACGATACAGGCCATTACGTTCACTTAATAAACAATAAAAATGTGACCTTCTTGGTAAAAGCAAAGGACAAGACCTCGACAAAAGTGGTGATGATGTTGGTGGTGGTGATGCTGGTGATGATGGTGGTGGTAGTGATGATGGTGATGATGGTGGTGGTGGTGGTGACACACTGAGCCGTCAACACTTAAAAGACACATGAAGGAGTTATATGTTCAAATAAAATGTGTAAAATGCTGAGTAACACACCGATGCTCCTGTTTTTAATGAGAATATTAGTGTAAAATAATCACCTGATATTATTAAAGGGAAATGAAGGGGTAAGGAATTTTATCACGCACATTTGAATAGCTAATGGGTAAGTTTAATTAATAACACAAGGATTCTGAGAACATCCGAGCAAAAATATCAAATTGAAAACAGTTGTCAGGCTTGATAAACAACATTGAACACAAGGACAACATTCAGGTGACGTTGATCCAATTCACACAATAAAAAAAATACAATAAAAAAGAAAAAAAAAAGAAAAAAACTTTTAGAAAACATTAATTCAATAGCAAAACGGAACACAAACAACACAACAATAGAACAACGACCAAACAAACAACAACAATAAAAAAAAACTTGTTCTAAAATACAAACAAAAATAAAAGAGTGAGAAAAAGCGCAGCATAACGAGGTGGACCAAAGTGAAAACACTCACATCAAAGAGAATAAAACAAAACACTTGCTGCAGATCAACAACAAGGTCAAACAAACACAACCTAAAATACACACACACACAAAAAAAAAGAGAAAAAAATAGAAAGAAAAAAAAAGAAAGAGATCAAGAGATAGGAGACAGAATAACGGGAGATAGAGGTACAGAAGGATAGTTAAGAGCACGTGATGCTAACTTGGCGCCTTGAACGACACTAAAAAGGGTAATAATAAAACCATAAAGAGGAAAGGGAAGGTGAAGGAGGAGGAGGAGGAGGAGGAGGAGGAGGAGGAGGAGGAGGAGGAGGAGGAGGAGGAAGAGGAGGAGGAGGAGGAGGAGGAGGAGGAGGAGGCGGAGGAGGAGGAGGAGGAGGAGGAGGAGGAGGAGGAGGAGGAGGAGGA
>JAXIVD010002678.1:40000-55781 GCA_036785275.1 Cancer borealis
CCTTAAGTGTAAACATTATTTACGTAAACCTCATACTTTTCGAGTTATTTGATAAAACGTGATTTATAGAAAAAAAAGTTTCAAATTTTTAATTGCACGAAAATTCGTCTAAATAGGTTCTACGGCATGAGAAACACGAATCTGGACTCCATTTTATGATTACTATAATATTAACCCGTAAAGAGTAGTATTTATACTATTACTATTTCTTAGAAAAATATAAATGTGACTTTTTTTCAATTGTTTACATTCAATTGTCATTATACTATAGCACACAAGAACGGCCCTTTTCTACTCTTCCTTAAGTGTAAACATTATCTACGTAAACCTCATACTTTTCGAGTTATTTGATAAAACGTGATTTATAGAAAAAAAAAATTTCAAATTTTTAATTGCATGAAAATTCGTCTAAATAGGTTCTACGGCATGAGAAACACGAATCTGGACTCCATTTTATGATTACTATAATATTAACCCGTAAAGAGTAGTAATTATAATTTTCTCAGAAGCTATTAGAGATATTGGAAGTATCATTCCACCATCTGATAGACCAAATTAAACTCTACAACTGTCAAAATGAATATTTGTTCTATGTATAATAATTACGCAGTCAAATTAAACCGTATCTTTTTGCCAAAAAATATATTTCGTTCTGATTTTCTTGGAAGCTATTAGATATTAGAAATATCATTGTAACATCTGATAGACCTAATTAAACTACAATTGTCATAATGAATATTTGTGCTACGAAAAAGAAATAGCGTCTGCACCTCACACAACCTCTACTTTAATAATAAAAAACATTTGACAGCAACTAAATTAACATAAAATAACATAATAACCTAAGTAAACCTAAGCAAACCTAACTAAACGTAACGAAACCTAACCAAACCTAACAAACTAAACAAAAAAAAATTCATATTTAATTCTGTAATTCAGTGGCATAACTGTTTAATGTGATCCTAACAAGTATCTGAGTTTGCATTTGCAATCCATTATAAAGGTAAGGAGATCTCGACTGGGTCGTCTGACGAATATTACCTGTAAATTTGAAGATTCGTAAAACGACCCAGTCGATATCTCCTTACCTTTATAATAGACTGTAAATTCAACTTCAAATTCTTGTTCAGATCATCTCAAACAGTAATACCACTGAATTTCAGAAAAAAAAATGAATTTTTTTTTTAATGTTATGTTAGGTTTATAGTTAGGTTTACTTAGTTTTGGTTAGGCTTATTCAAATGCAGCTCTAGGAAGGTAATGCTAACAAAGGAATTTTCATTCAGTCAATTTTTGCATCCTCACCAGAATGGCGTTCTACGAAAAAGAAATAGCGTCTGCATCTCACACAACCCCTACTTTTAGTCATAAGAAACATGTGATAGGTTCTAAATTAACATAACATAACATAACAACCTAACTATACCTAATCACACCTAACTAAACTTAACGAAACCTAACATAATCTAACCCCAAGAAAAAAAAATTATATTTATTCCTGTAACTCAGTGGCATAACTGTTTGATGTGATCCGAACTAGTATATGAAGTTGAGTTTGCAATCCATTATCAAGGTAAGGAGATATCGACTGGGTCGTCTGACGAATATTATCTTTAAATTTAATGAGACGACCCAGTTGATATTTCCTTACCTTTATAATGGACTGTAAATTTAACTTCAGATCCTTGTTCAGATTATTTCAAACAGTTATGCCACTGAATTTCAGAAAAAAAATAATATTATTGTTTATAAGGTTTTGTTAGGTTTATAGTTGTTTGGTTAGGTTTAGTTACGTTTAGTTAGGTTTGGTTAGGTTAATTTTGGTTAGGCTTATTCAAGTGCAGCTCTGGGAAGGTTATGCTAACAGAGCAATTTTCATTCGGTAAAATTTTACATCTTCACGAGAATGTCGTGCTACGAAAAAGATATGGCGTCTGCACCTCACATAAAAAAACATTTAACAGCAACTAAATTAACATAAAATACCATAACAATCTAATTAAACTTAACCTAAACTAATTAAACGTAACGAAACCTAACAACACCTAACAAAACCTAACATAACCTAACCAAAAAAAAATTCATATTTATTTCTGTAATTCAGTGGCATAACTGTTTGATGTGATCCGAACAAGTATCTGAGGTTGAATTTGCAATCCATTGTAAAGGTAAGGAGATATCGACTGGATCGTCTGATGAATATTACTTGTAAATTTGAAGATTCGTAAGACGACCCAGTCGATATCTCCTTACCTTTATAATGGACTGCAAATTCAACTTCAGATCTTTGTTCAGATCATCTCAAACAGTTATGCGACTGAATTTCAGAAAAAAATATTAATTTTTTTTAGGGTTATATTAGGTTTATAGTTAGGTTTGGTTAGGTTTAATTAGGTTTGGATGGTTAGTTTTGGTTAGGCTTATTCAAGTGCAGCTCTTGGAAGGTTATGCTAACAAAGCAATTTTCATTCAGTACATTTTACATCTTCATCAGAATGGCGAGCTACGAAAAAGAAATGGCGTCTGCACCTTACACAACCCCTATTTTAATAATAAAAATCATTTGACAGCAACTAAATTAACATAAAATAACATAACATAACATAACTAAACCTAAACAAACCTAACTAAACGTAACGAAACATAACGAAACCTAACCAAACCTAACATAATCTAACCAAAAAAAAATTCATATTTATTTCTGTAATTCAGTGGCATAACTGTTTGATGTAATCCTAATAAGTATCTGAGGTTGAATTTGCAATCCATTATAAAGGTAAAGAGATATCGACTGGGTCGTCTGACGAATATTACCTGTAAATTTGAAGAATCGTAAAACGACCCAGTCGATATCTCCTTACCTTTATAATGGACTGCAAATTCAACTTAAGATCCTTGTTCAAATCATCTCAAACAGTAATGCCACTGAATTTTAGAAAAAAAAATGAATTTTTTTTTTAATGCTATGTTAGGTTTATAGTTAGGTTTAGTTTGTTTTGGTTAGGTTAGTCTTATTCAAGTGCAGCTCTAGGAAAGTTATGCTAACAAAGCAATTTTCATTCAGTAAATTTTTACATCTTCACCAGAATGGCGTGCTACAAAAAAGAAATAGCGTCTGCATCTCACACAACCCCTACTTTTAGTCATAAGAAACATTTGATGGCTTCTAAATTAACATAACATAACATAACCACCTAACTGTACCTAATCAAACCTAACTAAACGTAACGAAACCTAACCAAACCTAACATAATCTAACCAAAAAAAAAAATCCTAATTATTTCTGTAACTCAGTGCCATAACTGTTTGATGTGATCCGAATAAGTATCTGGGGTTGAATTTGCAATCCATTATAAGGGTAATGAGAAATCGACTGGGTCATCTGACGAATATTACCTGTAAATTTAATGATTTGTAAGACGACCCAGTTGATATTTTCTTACCTTTATAAGGGACTGCAAATTCAACTTCAGATCCTTGTTCAGATCATCCCAAACACTTATGCCACTGAAATTGAATTTTTTTTAAAGGTTATATTAGTTTTATAGTTAGGTTTGGTTAGGTTTAGTTACGTTTAGTTAGGTTAATTTTGGTTAGGCTTGTTCAATTGCAGCTCTGGGAAGATTATGCTAAGAAAGCGATTTTCATTCGGTAAATTATTACATCTTCAGCAGAATGGCGTGCTACCAAAAAGAAATGGCGTCTGCACCTCACACAACCCTTACTTTAATAATAAAAAATATTAGACAGCAACTAAATTAACATAAAATAAAATAACAACCTAACTAAACCTAACCAAACCTAACTAAACGTAACGAAACCTAACCTAACCTAATATAACCTAACCAAAATAAATATTCATATTTATATCTGTAATTCAGTGGCATAACTGTTTGATGTGATCCTAAGAAGTATCTAAGGTTGAATTTGCAATCTATTAAAAAGGTAATGAGATATCGACTGGGTCGTCTGACGAATATTACCTGTAAATTTGAAGATTCGTAAGACGACCCAGTCGATATCTCCTTACCTTTATAATGGACTGCAAATTCAACTTCAGATCCTTGTTCAGATCATCTCAAACAGTAATGCCTCTGAATTTCAGAAAAAAATAGGAAATTTTTTTTTAATGTTATGTTAGGTTTATTGTTAATCTCCATTGTCTACTGATTTGTTTGACTTTCGTTTGCTGTGTTGGGAAAGTAGGCAAGATTTCTAAAGTGGTTTGTCTCCCGTTGTGGTTGTGGTGGTGGTGGTGGTAGATTTTCAAATAGTACATAATTCTTCAGATAATTACAGGTACTTAAGTGAAAATTGACCGCTGTAATTACGGTCAGGGCAGCGATAAGAGGCGGCCTCCAGTTCTCCCTCACCGGCGATACAGTAAGTCACCTGCTTCCTCCCTCCCCGACACCCTCCCTGCCCTGCATTCTTCATTCCTTCCTTCCTTCATCTACCTTCTGACCTCCTCATTTTCCCCTTCGATCTCACGTTTTCCCTCTCTTTCCTCCCTTCCATCCTACGTCCTTACTAAGCAAACATCCCTCGCTACAGAATATACTTGCAATATTTATCAAAAAAATATCTGATAGCTCGATAAAATATACATAAAAGAAAGTGGAGTCGAGAATAGCAAAATTACGTGACTAGGCGTTGGAAGAGGAGGGAAAATGTTTTGCGTGTGCCAAATGTAGCAAACAATGTCCTTGGATAATGTTTGTAGCTGCCTTGCGCTGTGCCCTTACCCCCCTCCCATGCCTGCACGGTCCACCCTAAACAAATGACAGCTTGGCGCGCCTCGCTTCCCTTCCTCAATAAAATGAAGTACGCGGGTGTTTTTCTTTCTATTTTGGTTCAAGGATTTAGACAACCTCAGATTGAAAGTTGTCACGGAAACGAGTATTCGCCACGGTCTGAGTCTGTCTGTGTGTGTGTGTGTGTGTGTGTGTGTGTGTGTGTGTGTGTGTGTGTGTGTGTGTGTGTGTGTGTGTGTGTGTGTGTGTGTGTGTGGGTGTATGTGTGTGGGTGTATGTGTGTGGGTGTATGTGTGTGTGGGTGTGTGTGTGTGTGTGTGTGTGTGTGTGTGTGTGTGTGTGTGTGTGTGTGTGTGTGTGTGTGTGTGTGTGTGTGTGTGTGTGTGTGTGTGTGTGTGTGTGGGTGTATATGTGTGTGTGTGTGTGTGTGTGTGTGTGTGTGTGTGTGTGTGTGTGTGTGTGTGTGTGTGTGTGTGTGTGTGTGTGTGTGTGTGTGTGTGTGTGTGTGTGTGTGTGTGTGTGTGCGTGCGTGCATGTGCGTGCGCTTGGAGGGGCCATGTGAGAGCCAATAAAAGCCCAAAATTATCTAAAGTGACGATAAAAAATGGTGAAGGGTCGGAGGAGGTTGACCCTCGAGCCGCCTCACCTTCCCTCGCGACACCTCGATCACAGCGATGCGGGCGCGACGGAGGGGTGGGTAATGGGCGGTAGCAGACCCTTCACAGTGTGTTTGGACAGCCTGTTGGGGCGTGAGTGACCAGAGGGGCCGTGACGCTGTTGACGTGGCCAGGCAGGCGTGAGGGCCGGTCCACAGCGAGGCAAATCGAAGAAAGGAGAAACAAGGAAGGTTTTCAGTGGTATTAGATATATGTAGAAGATATGCTATGTTGATGTGACTGATGGAGAAGGAGGAGGAGGAGAAGGAGGAGGAGGAGTGGAAGAGCCTAAGTCCAAGTTGACAGTGAGGCAGTCCGTTGGGGGTAAGGGGAGACGCCCGCATGGACTCGTATTTGACAGTTTCTCCATAAAATATCGAGGGAGAGGGAGAGCGAGAGAGAGAATGAGGGAGAGAATGAGAGATAGAGAAAGAGGGGGAAAGAGGAAGAGAGCGAGAGACAGAAACAGAGAAAGAAGAAGGATATTGACAACGAAGGGGAACAGGAAGACGAAGAAGGGAGAAATGCGTGCTACCAGAGAGGGGCCATCAAATGCAAACAGTGAAACAGGAGCAAGGACGAAGGAGAAAGCGCGGGAATCCTGACCCTTCTCGGACGACAAGCATGCGGGACCCTTGATTAGGCGAGGGGTGGACGCGGGAAAATGACTGTAGAGTGAACATTACACACACAAAATTGCACCATTAAACAGGGAAAAGAGAGAAAAAACTGAACATTAACACAATGGAAAAAAGCCACAGTTTCTGCAGGAGTCGAGGCAGAAGGGTTGACGATGGAACAGAGTCAGTAAATGGTAGAGAAGTGAAGATGGAAGATAAATATTGAGTGAGCGGAGCATGCATAGATGCCTGAAGGGATTAACAGAATGCGCCACAGTAAAAACAGGGAGCCTTTGGTCACACGATTGCAGGGACTAGAGTGAGGATAGGGTGAGGGAAGGGTGATGGTGGAAGGAATGAGAGTGTGAGGGTAGGGTGGATACGATGAGGGAACCTGTTATCAAAAAGGAAACAAAAATAGAGAGGAAACATAGGCATGGAAAAAAAAAATAGAGCAATCCAGAAGAAGAAGAAAATAAAATAAAAGCAAAAAAGTACTAGGTAAGGCAACGGTTATCACACGTTAAAAACAAAGGGTAATAGAGACAAAAAGTACACAAAGGCAGGAGGTAGGATGAAACACTACAAAGGAAACGAGAAAAAAGAAGTTAATTGGCCACAAGGAGGAAGGAAAGATGTGGAGGGGCGGCAGGGAGGGGCGGTGGCAGGGAGGGTGACAGGGAGGGCGGGGCAGTACTTGTCGTGTAGGTACAAGGCAACGTCCCCCGAAAGTCCTGTGGCAGCACCATGGTCGATTTGGCAAGAAAGAACAATAAAACAGCAAAAGTTGAAGGGGTACGAAAGAAAAAAAAAAGAGCAAGAAACTGTAAACTACCTACGAGGCAAGGAATGTACACGTGGACACCAACAATAACATGTGAAACAATATGATAAAACAAGAGAGAAATGTTAGAATCTACAATAAATAAAATACGTTGCTCTCACAACAATTTTTCGTTATTTCTTGTCATAAAAATGCAGTTTGTGATCTGGCAGGAAGATGGAACGGTAAGTCACTCTCGCTACACTACATCTTCGGCTCCTCCTCAGTGATGCTGCAAGAAGTCAATTTCATATAATCGATCATCACAACTACATTCAAAGTCCTACAAAATATCTTCTTGGCCAAGTGCACAGGCCAGAACGGGGTTGTATCCATAAAGGACAAAAGGTTGAAGGTTAAATGTTAAAGACTAAGGAATTGTCACGGTTTCACACTTTTAAAATCATATATTCTTGTAAATAATTTGTGTCTTTTTTATGATAATGTAAGTGACCTTTCTGAGTCAAAAGTTATAACGTGACTCCGCAAAATAGAATTTTAAGGACTGCTTCATATTCTCTATTGAAACACGTTGATCAATTCTACTGAAAATGTCATTAAGGACGGTAATCAGAGACGCCTTTTCTTCCGTTTACAAACTAACATAGGAAGCACACCTGCACAATAGCTGTAACTACTTTTAGAATGCAATGCTTATATAATTCTGCTTCCCTACAACGGTTGTCCCTTGAAATCTCATACATGGTTTCCAAGGCACTAGGGACCACCAGTGAGGCAGGAACACACCACTCAAGGCTCTTTGACATTCTTGTACATTTCAAAAATTCATTCACCTCTGAGTCACCTACAGCAGTACACGTGCCTGTAGTGTTGCCTCGCGAGCCGGGCCTTAAAAACATTGTTGCCTTGTGTTGTGTATGCAGCAATGTGTGACAAAGCGGAAAGGGAAAAACTGTGGGTCAGTCTGAGGGTACGCCTGTCAAACTTTTATAGATATTTAAAGTATTTCGTCTTACATCCACTTGGTATTCCAACGAATATCCATATATTATTCTTTTTAGTACCAACAGTGGACCCGAAGCTTTGAAGTAGGAACACTAAAACTAAACTAGATCGATGATGATAACAGCAACAGTAATAACAATAGTAGAAGTAGTAAAAGTATTAGTAGAAGTAGTAATACTAATAATAGTAGTAGTAGAAGTAGTAGTAATGTATTATCATTATTATTATCATTATTATTATTATCATATTATCATTATTATTATGTAGTAGTAGCAGTAGTCATATTTGTGGGGAAACCCTTACAAAAAAGGGAAAATAAAAAAAATGTGGAGGACACACCAGCTTTCTACAACACTTCCAGCTTTTTCTCCAAATTACACCAAACAGCGTTACGCTAGGAGAAAAAGTTTAACAATTACTACCATGGCAAAACTCTACTTTGATGAAAAGGATTTGTGCAAGGCAGTGATCGTGTTTACATCCAGGCAGGCAGGTAACACTACACAACAGTTGACTTCCACTATATCTTTGTTCACCTAACATTCACTCGCCATGCAGTTTCCTTTCATGTTATTTGTTACACTTTTTTTTCATAGTGACGAAATATTTCTAGGGGACAGCTTGCGTGTTTCATCGTAAAAATCTAGGAGGGAACTCTTTTTTTTCTACATATATATTACGTAAAAATTGTTGTATAAATCTGTATAATCAATTTGTGTGAACGAAATGAAAGAGGCTGTGGTAGGGTTTGTAGGTAATGAAATGATGTGTCTTTAGTGGATTAGTGAAAATAATATATGTCATTGCAGGAACTTTTATCGACAGTTGTGTGTGCGTGCAGTGTATGTGTGTGCATGTGTGTGCCGTATGTGTGTGCGTGTGCCGTGTATGTGTGTGCCTGTACAGTGCTTGCTATAACGATTAGTGAGGAATAAAATACGTATCTGAAAGTTGAACAAAGGTAGTTTTCGATATCTGGAATGATTGAATGATAAACTAATCCTTGGAAAATAAAATGGAGCATTGTCTGACCGATCCGTCTGGTGTATTATTAATTTGTTCTTTATATTTCCATCATAAATACATCAGTGTCTCAAGGTCGGCATGAAACAAAACAAACAAGAACATCCACAGAAGACTGAAAAAAGTTCACCTCCCAGCAAGGATTTGTTAAGGAGACTGGCTTTTTGGCTGACACTTGAGACTTGTTGAAGTGTTTGTGTGGATTGCTGGCGAGGCAGTGCAGGATCTGGAGGCTTGTGTGGGCGTGGAGGATCACTGAACTGTGGATGAAGGAAAGAAGGGAAGGAAGGGAAGGAAGGGAAGGAAAGGAAGAAAGGAAGGGAGGGAGGAATTGCTGCTGTGTATGTGAACTTTTTCTTGGGTTTTGTAGATTTCCTCAAGGTGTGCTGAGCGGTGCAATGTGTTGGACTCTCTTGATTTTATTGAGTTTGAGTAGTGAATAGTGGAGGTGATGATACCATTGACATCCGAGGGGCAGTGTGTGTGTGTGTGTGTGTGTGTGTGTGTGTGTGTGTGTGTGTGTGTGTGTGTGTGTGTGTGTGTGTGTGTGTGTGTGTGTGTGTGTGTGTGTGTGTGTGTGTGTGTGTGTGTGTGTGTGTGTGTGTGTGTGTGTGTGTGTGTGTGTGTGTGTGTGTGTGTGTGTGTGTGTGTGTGTGTGTGTGTGTGTGTGTGTGTGTGTGTGTGTGTGTGTGTGTGTGTGTGTGTGTGTGTGTGTGTGTGTGTGTGTGTGTGTGTGTGTGTGTGTGTGTGTGTGTGTGTGTGTGTGTGTGTGTGTGTGTGTGTGTGTGTGTGTGTGTGTGTGTGTGTGTGTGTGTGTGTGTGTGTGTGTGTGTGTGTGTGTGTGTGTGTGTGTGTGTGTGTGTGTGTGTGTGTGTGTGTGTGTGTGTGTGTGTGTGTGTGTGTGTGTGTGTGTGTGTGTGTGTGTGTGTGTGTGTGTGTGTGTGTGTGTGTGTGTGTGTGTGTGTGTGTGTAATTTGATCTGCACTCTGACTTAATGCATCATTTTTTTTTGTTTTTTTAGTTATGTTCGTAAACAAATATCAAATCTCATTAATATATAATTGTCCCTTTTTTCCCTGCTAAAACTGAGGCATAGAAATACAAGCCATTGATTAAAAGTTAGCCAACCACACCACAAATGATACTCAATAATATGCTTTACTACAGGTTAATTAGTTGACTTACTATTTGCAGGAATGTTGATCAACTCATTGTCATTATTTTGAACAAGTGTTGCTCAAAGTTAGTTCCCAATCAAGACACAATTGTGATATGAATATTCAGTTCTTCCCTGCAGCCATGTATACCAGTATTGTTTGGTGTTTTAGTTAGGGTACGTCACTGGCTGATGCTGCTGTTGCTGTTATAGTGATTAGATCTTTGAGTGTCACTGTGGAAATGATGACACACTGAGACTGAACCTTCTGACATGCTGCACTCTGCCTGACGTGGAACCTTTCATACACAAACAATACTTTCCTTCTGAGCCAAATGTTTAAATGTCAAGTTTAAATGTAATTATCAAATTGAAGGTCAGAGTTTCAAGTAATAATAATCTATCTACATAACATAGGTCGCTAGCCGTGACAAGACGTCTATATGCATTTAACCACATGATTTCCTTCACATTCAATATTAGTAATAATAATAATAGTAATATATCTACCTAAATACCTATCTTATATCTCCCTTAAGCCAAGACAAGGTGCGTATATATAAGTGTATGAAAGTTATAACAAAGGAAAATAAAAAGTACACGATAAAACATCAAATATGTTAAAATAAAAAAAGGCAATAAATAAAAAGCACTGTAGAATGTTTCATGAGTATAATAAATTCATGCAATTCCACACTGGTGCGTGAATTAGCACCTCAGTTATTCCATGTACTTTAGTGCGTCCTAGATTCAGTTTTACATTTTGTCGTCGCAGGAGTTAACAGTGCTTAATATATGCTTCTCAAAATATTATAATCATTACACCCTCGTTATTGATAATCTTTCTTTATAAAAGGATTAGATGCAGAATTATACTGTATTATCTTTATTGCCTGTTGCACATAGATTAGATTTCTAATTTGATATTTTACAACAAATTAATCACTCAGTGAATCATTCATGATGTGCTGCAGATACGAGCATCGTTTTACAGAATGAAGCTGTAGTTCATCTTAATAAACTTTGGTATAAAGATCGATTTCGGTGATTTTTTGGCCAGACTGACATGCAAAGTTTTAATGATGTTATAAATCATATCGTTGCAAGTGGTAAATGAGTTCCATGCATCAAATTGAACCTTGAAAACATTAACACGGTGTACGTCGACGTGGGACACAGGTGGACACACTCATACATCACACAACATGACAACCATACCGCATGATATTTAGCAGACATCAATATTTATATAAAAACAAAATGAAAGTCTAATGAAAAACAAAATATAAAATATATTAGATTCCTTTTAGAACTAGAGTGTTTGATTATCACTTGTCTAGATATACTTGGATTATTGCTTTGAATAGAGTCAGGCGGAGGCTCTGCAGGAGGGGCTTCGAGGCATATGCACTTTAAGGTCGAATTCCGGGCGACCTGAGTCCATCGAGTTGGTACTCCTAGTTAGAGCGAGTGGCGCCTCTTCTATTTGCACATTCACAAAGGCGAAGACTGGCGAGGTTTTTACTTCACATTCATTAGTGAAAGTTTTTGTGCTGTCTTTCGTCTTTGGCTGCTCTTTTATTTTGTTTTATTTTATCATTTCTTTTTCCTTTAGTAAAGGAAGACAAGACTGGGGTGAATGATTTTTATTTTCATTTCTGAGGGAGGTGGGCATGCATGAAAGATGGAACGGAAGGTCAGGAGGAAAAGCAAGGGTGAAAGATAATTGCTAAGGGAGTGTTCGTTGATTGGAGTGTGAAGGTGACAGGGAAACCGCAAGGCAGTGTTTCAGTCACTCTTCACTCAACACTGACTCATCCCAACCTTGATAAAACATGTTTGCATCCTCATGGCAACAGCACTTCCTTCACACATTTACATTCCCCCTGAAATTATGTCTTGTGTCATCTGAGGTGCGCGTCAATACCTTTGCAAATCTTTTATAACATCAGACGCAATCTAATATTTTCTGTTATTAATGCATACAGAAGGCTAACTAAGTGATGATGATGATAATGATGATAATGATGATGAAGATAATTTTCTATATCAATTTCCTTATTTATTTATAAGGATGAGATTTAAGACAATTTCTGATCTCTAGGAGGAATCCATACCCTCGCACTCACACAAACACAAAGAAGCACAGACACACAGACACACACACACTGAAAGGTAGGATTGTTAGCATTCCGACCCGCCCTACCCGGTTTGGGATGTCATAGCTCCTCAATGTACGACCATGTCATACCTATTTTCTGCAAGATGAACAAGGGCTATACAGGGTGAATGGATCCAATCCCACACAATCTCCGCTCAGCCCAGAATTCGACCCCAGACTAAGATCCATATATATGGATCTTGATCAAGTCATCAAATCATCACGAAGAAAACAGAAAATAAATGGTGACTTTTATTTAAATATTTTTTTTAGAGAGAAAGTAATGCAATAGAAAAGTGATGTGTTGGTTGGTTGTGATGAGTGATCACTGGTGCTGGGGGAAGCAGCAGTGATGTGTTGGTTGGTTGTGATGGGTGATCACTGGTGCTGGGGGAAGCAGCAGTGATGTGTTGGGTGGTCGTGATGGGTGATCACTGGTGCTGGGGGAAGCAGCAGTGATGTGTTGGCTGGTCGTGATGGGTGATCACTGATGCTGGGGGAAGCAGCAGTGATGTGTTGGTTGGTTGTGATGAGTGATCACTGGTGCTGGGGGAAGCAGCAGTGATGTGTTGGTTGGTTGTGATGAGTGATCACTGGTGCTGGGGGAAGCAGCAGTGACGTGTTAGCTGGTCGTGATGGGTGATCACTGGTGCTGGGGGAAGCAGCAGTGATGTGTTGGCTGGTCGTGATGGGTGATCACTGGTGCTGGGGGAAGCAGCAGTGATGTGTTGGCTGGTCGTGATGGGTGATCACTGGTGCTGGGGGAAGCAGCAGTGATGTGTTGGCTGGTCGTGATGGGTGATCACTGGTGCTGGGGGAAGCAGCAGTGATGTGTTGTCTGGTCGTGTTGGGTGATCACTGGTGCTGGGGGAAGCAGCAGTGATGTGTTGGCTGGTCTTGATGGGTGATCAGTGATGCTGGGGGAAGCAGCAGTGATGTGTTGGCTGGTCTTGATGGGTGATCAGTGATGCTGGGGGAAGCAGCAGTGATGTGTTGGGTGGTCGTGATCGGTGATCACTGCTGCTGGGGGAAGCAGCAGTGATGTGTTGTCTGGTCGTGTTGGGTGATCACTGATACTGGGGGAAGCAGCAGTGATGTATTGTCTGATCGTGTTGGGTGATCACTGATGCTGGGGAAAGCAGCAGTGATGTGTTGGGTGGTCGTGATGGGTGATCACTGATGCTGGGGGAAGTAGCAGTGATGTGTTGGCTGGTCGTGATCGGTCATCACTGGTGCTGGGGGAAGCAGCAGTGATGTGTTGGGTGGTCGTGATGGGTGATCACTGATGCTGGGGGAAGTAGCAGTGATGTGTTGGCTGGTCGTGATCGGTCATCACTGGTGCTGGGGGAAGCAGCAGTGATGTGTTGGGTGGTCGTGTTGGGTGATCACTGGTGCTGGGGGAAGCAGCAGTGATGTGTTGGCTAGTCGAGATCGGTGATCACTGGTGCTGGGGGAAGCAGCAGTGATTTGTTGGGTGGTCGTGTTGGGTGATCACTGGTGCTGGGGGAAGCAGCAGTGATGTGTTGGGTGGTCGTGATCGGAGATCACTGGTGCTGGGGAAGCAGCAGTGATGTGTTGGTTGGTCGTGATGGGTGATCACTGATGCTTGGGGAAGCAGCAGTGATGTGTTGGGTGGTCGTGATGGGTGATCACTGGTGCTGGGGGAAGCAGCAGTGATGTGTTGGGTGGTCGTGATCGGAGATCACTGGTGCTGGGGGAAGCAGCAGTGATGTGTTGGGTGGTCGTGATGGGTGATCACTGGTGCTGGGGGAAGCAGCAGTGATGTGTTGGGTGGTCGTGATGGGTGACCACTGGTGCTGGGGGAAGCAGCAGTGATGTGTTGGGTGGTCGTGATGGGTGATCACTGGTGCTGGGGGAAGCAGCAGTGATGTGTTGGGTGGTCGTGATGGGTGATCACTGGTGCTGGGGGAAGCAGCAGTGATGTGTTGGGTGGTCGTGATGGGTGATCACTGGTGCTGGGGGAAGCAGCAGTGATGTGTTGTCTGGTCGTGTTGGGTGATCACTGATGCTGAGGGAAGCAGCAGTGATGTGTTGGGTGGTCGTGATGGGTGATCACTGGTGCTGGGGGAAGCAGCAGTGATGTGTTGGGTGGTCGTGTTGGGTGATCACTGGTGCTGGGGGAAGCAGCAGTGATGTGTTGGCTGGTCATGATCGGTGATCACTGGTGCTGGGGGAAGCAGCAGTGATGTGTTGTCTGGTCGTGTTGGGTGATCACTGGTGCTGGGGGAAGCAGCAGTGATGTGTTGGCTGGTCGTGATGGGTGATCACTGGTGCTGGGGGAAGCAGCAGTGATGTGTTGTCTGGTCGTGTTGGGTGATCACTGGTGCTGGGGGAAGCAGCAGTGATGTGTTGTCTAGTCGTGTTGGGTGATCACTGGTGCTGGGGGAAGCAGCAGTGATGTGTTGGGTGGTCGTGTTGGGTGATCACTGATGCTGGGGGAAGCAGCAGTGATGTGTTGGGTGGTCGTGATGGGTGATCACTGGTGCTGGGGGAAGCAGCAGTGATGTGTTGAGTGGTCGTGATCGGTGATCACTGGTGCTGGAGGAAGCAGCAGTGATGTGTTGTCTGGTCAAGTTGGGTTGATCATTGATGCTGGGGGAAGCAGCAGTGATTTGTTGGGTGGTCGTGATGGGTGATCACTGGTGCTGGGGGAAGCAGCAGTGATGTGTTGGGTGGTCGTGATGGGTGATCACTGGTGCTGGGGGAAGCAGCAGTGATGTGTTGGGTGGTCGTGATGGGTGATCACTGATGCTGGGGGAAGCAGCAGTGATGTGTTGGGTGGTCGTGATGGGTGATCACTGATGCTGGGGGAAGCTGCAGTGATGTGTTGGGTGGTCGTGATGGGTGATCACTGATGCTGGGGGAAGCAGCAGTGATGTGTTGTCTGGTCGTGATGGGTGATCACTGGTGCTGGGAGAAGCAGCAGTGATGTGTTGGGTGGTCGTGATGGGTGATCACTGATGCTGGGGGAAGCAGCAGTGATGTGTTGGGTGGTCGTGATGGGTGATCACTGGTGCTGGGGGAAGCAGCAGTGATGTGTTGGATGGTCGTGATGGGTGATCACAGATGCTGGGGGAAACAGCAGTGATGTGTTGGGTGGTCGTGATGGGTGATCACTGGTGCTGGGGGAAGCAGCAGTGATGTGTTGTCTGGTCGTGATGGGTGATCACTGGTGCTGGGAGAAGCAGCAGTGATGTGTTGGGTGGTCGTGATGGGTGATCACTGGTGCTGGGGGAAGCAGCAGTGATGTGTTGGGTGGTCGTGATGGGTGATCACTGATGCTGGGGGAAGCAGCAGTGATGTGTTGGGTGGTCGTGATCGGTGATCACTGGTGCTGGGGGAAGCAGCAGTGATGTGTTGGTTGTTTGGTTTGTTGGAGTCGCAAGTTTGGTTGGGTGATGGGAGTCACACGTTGGGTTGGGTGATGGGAGTCACAAGTCGGGTTTTGTGATGGGAGTCACAAGTTGGGTTGGGTGATGGGAGTCACAAGTTGGGTTGGGTGATGGGAGTCACAAGTTGGGTTGGGTGATGGGAGTCACAAGTTGGGTTGGGTGATGGGAGTCACAAGTTGGTTTGGGTGATGGGAGTCACAAGTCGGGTT